>JAKCPI010030976.1:0-15720 GCA_023213315.1 Euborellia annulipes
CCTGGAAAGCTGACTCACAGAGCAACTATCTGCCTCTCTTATTTCCAAGCTAACTTGTTTAATTTGTGTTCCCATATTGAAGAAATTTGATTATGATTTATTTTAAGAGATTCAAATTATTACTACGTTACTCCCTGGTCCATGTACTATATGTGTGTACTTAATTCATTGAAAATTACGGATTTCTATAGAACATATACATTTTTATATATATATATATATATATATATATATATATATAAATTCTTGTATATTAATTGTATTTATATTTCTAAAATATACATTAGTAACCTTGTTAACTATAATATAAATCTTCTAAAAGGTGAGAAAATTGTTTTTGTTTTTCGGGATGATGAGGAGAGGGTCTAGAAGCTAGCTAGAACACAACACACCATCTAGGTAATAACCACAATCTAATTTTGGGTGAGAATAATTTCACTCTCTAAAAGGGATATCCTTTCACCTGAATAGCTTTTGGCCTTTCAACGCAAACTTTGCTGAGTTCAAATGCCGGGGCAGGAGAGAAGAGAAGAAAAGGGATGAATGGAAATTCATGAATGAATGAATAAACTTCTCTTTTTTTCTCTCTTCACTCTCCTATTGTATTATCTTTCTTTTTTCTTTCTTTATTTTTTACATGAATGTAAATATTACATGTGATATTTTAGCAGGGGCGTATATAAGGGGGGGGGGCGAGGGGGCCCGGGCCCCCCCCCGAAATTTCCCAAACACATATACATATATAGGGATATACAGATATCAGCGCAACAAATTCTTCCGCAGGATGGACAACTTTGGTTCCGCAATAGAAAAAAACTGTTCCGCAAAAAATTTCGTGTGAAAAAAAGTATAGTTTCTTAAAAAAAAATTTTCCACGGAAAAATTTTTGAGTTCGGGGCCCCCCCCCCCCCGAAAAAAATTTCTATATACGCCCCTGTATTTTAGTCAAATTTTTTATGTTTATGAATTTTTAACTGGATGAATTTAAAAAAAAATATCACTCTTTCATTTATCCCCCTTTTTTTTTTTTAGTATTACATATATTTGAAATAAAAATTTCAATATAAATAGTTTTTTGAATGCAAGGATGAACTTAAAATTTCATTTCGAAAGGGCGGAAAAGAGACATTTTTTCTGAAAGTATTGTTTTTTTTTTTTTTTTCAATTTTTTTCGGCATCCTAGGCCATATAGACTTGAACGATACTCATAATATCAATGAAGATATATAGGGGCCCAAGCGCCTCCGTCCCAGGGGATAAAATTAATTTCAATTGAATTGGATACCAATTCAATTGAAATAAATAGGAACGGGGTTTAAATACCGATACCGAAAAAGACCTTAATCGAATTAAAAGAAAAAAATAATTAATATAAAAAGTAGATATTCTTGTAAGAGGATCTGATCGCTCCATAAAAGATGACGTTGATATTTACCTTCCAGATATTTTCTAAAAAATCATAATATAATCAAATTTGCTAAGAAATAAAATAATATTTGTTTAAAAAACTCTTCCTTCTTGATGGGACTACAAATTCAAAGTTATACAACCAACTACTTTGGAAAAATATAATATAGCCAATATGTGAAAAAAGATTTAAGGAGGAATATTTTTCAATTTTCATTATTTATGATTCTAATTCAAGTTTTTAAACTCCAAAATCTTATCATCATTTTCAACCCTATACTAACATAGATGAAAAGTTTCTCTATATTTTTGGAACTTGGCCAAATCTACTTATGTTAGAAAAAAATTCTAAATTATTGGATTTAATGTTTATTTAGATACGTTTGAGATAATTATCAAAGAAAAACTCAACCTTTTTATATCCAAAAGACATGTGAAGACAGAGGTTACTAAAGAAAAAAAGTCAAACAAAAGTTGTTCATTAAATAAATATTTTATCGAATAAATTTTTCACTTTCTTTAGAAAAACTTCGCGTCAAGAATAAACTCTTTATATTTCAACAAATTTATTTCTTTATATAAACCCCTTTAAAGTAATTTTAAATTAATTTCGTTAGAAAAAAATGTCAATAGGATTCTTAAAACGTTTATCTGCATAAAAGATATTAATAATTCATCAAAAAGAAATTAGAAGAAATATTTAACCCAACGTCAAGTTTCTAAAACCATTCTTTAAGTGATTTTATATTCACAACTTTTCCTTAGCTTGTGCAAAAAGTCTAAAAAAAAAAGAGAGAGTGAATTGAAATCTTAAACTAAACTGGCCGGAAATGGAAGAAATAAACGTATTTATTAAATCGATCTCGAATGGAAAACGATTCTGCTTGTAAGAAGGGCAATAAGCAAGTGAGGCGGTTTTCCTCCCTGGAGTCCCCCCTTCCCCTCCCCTCTCCACCCAAACACATACAAGTGGAGGTGTTCATCTCACTCTCTTTCCGCGCTTTTATCTTGCCAATTGCCTCCCAAAAGTTTAGCGCGCCAAGCAAGACATCTTTTTAAGATAAAAAGTCATCCCTTTAGGGGATTGGTAAAGGCGGAAGTTGCGTTTCGTTGCGGCTGCTGGAGAGACGTGTGTGCGCAAGTCAATGAGCGAATCAAAAGTCAACACCGACGAGAGAATACCTCCCACTAACACTTTCCATATCACTCCCTATTTTTTTCTCTCTCTTTTTTTTTTGTAGATCAAATTTCCTCGTCTTTTATACGCCAAGTGTTCATCTAATTAATTTAATATTTTTTTTTTAAATCAATTTCTTTTATTTATATAATGAGCCGCGAAATGACCCTAGGAGGAGTTATAGTTATAATAATAGGCCTAATAATAAATAGTATAGAGGTAAAAGTCTTGCTTTTTGTGCTAGACTTCAGGGATTCGTTTCCCGTGCTGAGCTTTAAATTTGATTACCAAAATAGGTCTAAATGGCTTTTTTTTTAACACTCACACTTTTTTTTTCCATTCACACTCACATTCACACACACATACACACAGTCTTTTCGGCAACTTAGGCTATTTAAGACTTTTCACGATACCTGTTATTTGTAAATATATCTATTGGGGGTCCAGGCATCTTATTTAAGCCATTTGGTATCCAAATGGCTTTAATAAAATCATCGGACTGCCTGGGAACCCCCGACCCTTGGTATACAAGGCAGGCGCCTAAATGCCTTTATATCCAGAAAAAGCTTAAAATAAATATCTACTGTATATACAGCCTAATATAATACATATACAAGTTATGTCTGTCATTCTATGATCATGCAATATCGAAATGAAAATTTTCAATTTTATTGAGAGAAGAGGGTGGTGTGGGATGTTGTTTTTTTTTTTTTTTTTTTTTTTTTGAAAATTCAATATTTTCATATTTAAAAAGAATTGGAAATCAATCAGTGAATTAAAATAAAAAGAAAGTAATATCTTTCAAATAAAAAGTCCATGCTTATATATATATATATATACTATCAGGATTGTAGACAGGGGATTGGGATACCTTGAAAAATTATATTGATAAATAAAGAGAAGTACCAGTATATAGAGTGAAACAATGGTGTATAATATTTTATATAATTAACTAATATATTTTATTCATTTGGGTGAGGTAATAATTTCTTGGAACATCCAAGTCCCTCATTCCGAAAAAATTTTCTGGCTACGGGCCTGTGAATAAAAATTTTGTGTATTTGTAAATTTGTAAAAGTATTGCGATTAAGTCAAAAATTAGATGTCGAGATTTTGATGGAAATACATGTTTGAGGTCCCATGAGTCCAAAAAAGTGGGTTCCGCAAATTGGTCTGTGTGTGTGGACATTTTTAAGCATGAAGGAAAATGAACTTTTGAACAAACAATTAGATTAGATTTTCTCTAAATTGGCCCTAAGGATTTTGATTAAAATTCACAAATCAACTATTTTTTACATGCTCTTTAAAAAGTATACCAGTAAAATTTTTCGTGAAAATTGTTTGAAGTACACTTTACTGATGTAAGAGTTCAGATTTTTCAAATTCATTATCCGGTTCTTCCTTACAAAGAGCCAATGTTAAATCCCTATGGGAATTTGCGTGTTAATTGCGATTCAAAAGGGGTCCCCTTTGGAACTTTTTACAGATTTAAATAAATTTTTCCTGTGTATAAAATATCTAAATATGAGATTAAAATTTTGAAAAATAACTCTACTTTATTTCAAGCTGTCAACTTTTAAAATACAATTGAAAAAGCAAGTGGTAAAGTTTGGAACTAAGGTGTTATAAGAAACTAAATATATCTCGACACAAAAAATCTGGTGTGGCAAGCACAGTACCCAACTTTCGATTACCGAAGGTGTGTGCTGTACTATCAGTCACACTAGATTATTGCAGAATGTCCGTGTGTTGGAACAACTTTACAGATGGAAATTTTTGTCGTTCAGGATGGGAAACGAATACCTGATCCCTATAACAAGAAGCGAGAATTCTATTTCAAAGCTAATTAATTGCTAATAATAAAATAATTAAATCTCACAAATGAAAAAGCATTAAAATTGTTAATTAATTTTTTTTTTATACGAGAGGTGGAGATATATGAATCTTATTAAGACAAATATGATTATAAAATTTCTATTACTGAGTGTAAGAAAATGATGTGTGCTGTGCAGTTAGTAAAGGCGGCCATACACGGCAGGTCCATTTAGACCGAGCCAATTTGTGCGAGTCCATTTTTCGACCGATCCAAAATAGGGGGTCATACACGGCCGAGCCAAGCAGGCCCGTTTGAAATTTGACATTTAAGAGTAAATAAAGGTTAGTCTCTTAGTAAATTTTCAAATCGGTGCCTAATACAACAAAATAAAAATGCCAAAAAAATATATATTTTTTTATAAGGAAGATATAACAAGAAAAAACAAATAGAATTTATTAAATGATTTTGTTTAATAAGACAAAAAAATTGTTTAAAAATATCAGAAAATATGTCACCATATAAATAATAAATAAAAAATGTTTATTTAAATCCTTTATAGAAGGAAAAACAACCTTTTGTAGCCTTAAATAGAAATGCCTGAACCCCAAATTGATATATTAATTACAACGGTTATCGTCAAAGTCTTAAATGGCTTAAGTTGCCGAAAAGACTGTGTGAATGTGTGTGTGAGTGTGAGTGTGAATGAGAAAAAAAAGTGTGAATGTTTAAAAAAAAAAAAAAAAAACCTTTTGTAGCTCGTTACATCTGTGCCTTTTTTGAAAAAAGAATTTCGTTTAATACAACAAAATGAAAAATTACATAAAAATATCCCAACATAATGTCATCTTTCATATCATAAATAATTTAAATAATTTTTATAAATTGAAAATTTTTATTTAAATCTTAAACACAAGTGAAGAAACGGTTACAAATTAAATGTAGGACATTTTGTGGGTCATTGAATCAAAATGCAAAATTGCCCCGAAAAATGCGGGATGAATGGTTACCATTGATCGTTTGAACTTCCCCCCAACAAAAGACATGTCACTCATAATTATCTTAATTTTAGTACTTTTTCAAAATTTTATTAAAAAAAAATGATTTAAAAAATATTTAAATAATTATCCTGATTAAAATCTCTTCAGAAAATTTTAAAAAAATATCAAAAGGATCTAAAAAAAATAAATATGAATCTGGCAACGCTGCACAAGTTTTGGCTTGGCTCGGTGAACTGCCATACACGGCGAGGACAAATCCAAGGCTCGTGGACTTGGCTCTGTGGATTTTGGATCGGATGGAAATCCAACCGAGCCAACTAACGGCCGCCGAGCCAACTCGGTTTCCCCATACACGGCGAGTTTTGGATCGGTGCCGGGCCAATTTGGATTTTGGACCTGCCGTGTATGGCCGCCTTAAAACCAGATTTTTTACAATCATATCTGACTATTTTATTATTTTAAAAATTCGTGAAAAAAAAAAATTTATATTATCCCAGAGATTTTAAAAATCACTGGCATATAAAAATTATTTAAGTATCCACTTATGCTTGTTGTAATAATTTGACTGCTCAAGAGGAGAGGGGATTTTCACCCCTCGAAAACTCAATAAACTATTAATAAATTGCTGTTGTGCCACTATTGTATTCAGAAAGTGATAGAATACCATATTAAGAGTAAGAACTGGCTTCTAAATTTATTTATATCCCAAATAATTTAGGAATTTTGTGTCAATGTGTTTTTACTTTCTTTTATCTATATACTAGTCGCAAAGCCCGCCTTCGGCGGGCTTTCCGCCTAGCCAGGGGGCTACGCCCCCTGGGCCCCCTTGCTCGCCTTCGGCGAGCAAGTTTATTCCCAATTTGGGATATTTCTTGTTGCAATGCAAGTGTTAAGATGTTAAGGAAGGATCTTATATTCAAGCGAGGCGAGGGTACCGATTGGGAACAGCACAAAAGGGTCTGTTTATGACTGTTTAAAGGGTCAGTCACCTGCGTCCTCTCTTCGCTTTTCAACTGCTGCGTAGCCCCCACCCCCAGCCCATAGTCAGGTAGGAAGCTGGTTCACACAGCATAAAGGACGCTCTCTAATTTCTAGCCAACTTGTTGATTTTGTGTTCCCATTTTGAAGAAATTTGATTATAATTAATTTTCCAAAACATTTAAGAGATTCAAATTATTACTACGTTACTCCCAGAGCCATGTATTATAGGTGTACTTAATTTCAAATGGATTCATTGAAAATTGTGAATTTCTATAGAACATATACATACATATTTACATACATACATACATTTTTCCCATTTCATTTTTATATATATAGATGTAATATATATAGAGAGAGAAAGCATTGGATTCATGTCAAAAAAATCAGTCCTCGGGCTTGGTGTAGTGGGTAGCGAGCCTACCTTCTAAAGCAAGAGTAGCGGATTCGGATCCCAGGCAGTCCAATGATTTTACTTAAGCCATTTGGATACCAAATCAGTAATATTTTTCGGGAAAATTTTTTGAAGTATAATTGACTTATGTAGGCCTAAGTCAGTTTTTTTTTTTTTTTTATTAATTTTCCGGCTCTTCCTTCTATAGAGCCAATGTTAAATCCCTATAGGGATTTGTATGTTAATTTCGATTCAAAAGGAGTCCCTTTTGGAACTTTTTACACATTTAAAAACATTTTTTCCAATTCTTATGAAATTTTGTATTTATTTAGGATTCTCTATTCTGTATAAAATATTCAAATATGAGATTAAAATTTTGAAAAATAACCATAGTTTATTTCAAGCAGTCAATTTGGGGGTCTTAAGGCGGCCATACACGGCAGGTCCAAAATCCAAATTGGCCCGGCACCGATCCAAAACTCGCCGTGTATGGGGAAACCGAGTTGGCTCGGCGGCCGTTAGTTGGCTCGGTTGGATTTCCATCCGATCCAAAATCCACAGAGCCAAGTCCACGAGCCTTGGATTTGTCCTCGCCGTGTATGGCAGTTCCCCGAGCCAAGCCAAAACTTGTGCAGCGTTGCCAGATTCATATTTATTTTTTTTAGATCCTTTTGATATTTTTTTTAAATTTTCTGAAGAGATTTAAATCAGGATAATTATTTAAATATTTTTTAAATCATTTTTTTTTAATAAAATTTTCAAAAAGTACTAAAATTAAGATAATTATGAGTGACATGTCATTTGTTGGAGGGAAGTTCAAATGATCAATGGTAACCCTTCATACCGCATTTTTCGGGGCAATTTTGCATTTTGATTCAATGACCCACAAAATGTCCTACATTTAATTTGTAACCGTTTCTTCACTTGTGTTTAAGATTTAAATAAAAATTTTCAATTTATAAAAATTATTTAAATTATTTATGATATGAAAGATGACATTATATTGGGATATTTTTATGTAATTTTTCATTTTGTTGTATTAAACGAAATTCTATTTCAAAAAAGGCACAGATGTAACGAGCTACAAAAGGTTTTTTTTTTAATTTTTTTTTTAAACATTCACACTCACACACACATTCACACAGTCTTTTCGGCAACTTTTAAGACTTTGACGATAACCGTTGTAATTAATATATCAATTTGGGGTTCAGGCATTTCTATTTAAGGCTACAAAAGGTTGTTTTTCCTTCTATAAAGGATTTAAATAAACATTTTTTATTTATTATTTATATGGTGACATATTTTCTGATATTTTTAAACAATTTTTTTGTCTTATTAAACAAAATCATTTAATAAATTCTATTTGTTTTTTCTTGTTGTATCTTCCTTATAAAAAAATATATATTTTTTTGGCATTTTTATTTTGTTGTATTAGGCACCGATTTGACAATTTACTAAGAGACTAACCTTTATTTACTCTTAAATGTCAAATTTCAAACGGGCCTGCTTGGCTCGGCCGTGTATGACCCCCTATTTTGGATCGGTCGAAAAATGGACTCCCACAAATTGGCTCGGTCTAAATGGACCTGCCGTGTATGGCCGCCTTTAAAATCGGAATTTCGAAAATTCGCTTCTTAAATGACGCCTACGCAATAAAAGTAATCTACATGCCAAATTTCAACTTTATAGGTATTATAGTTTAGGCTGGGCGTTGTCATCACTTAGTCAGTCAGTCAGTCAGTCAGTCAGTTAGTCACAAGTCTCTTTATATATATAGAGATAGAGATAAGGATGTCTATATCTATCTTTGGTAATTTTATTTTTATTCCGAAATATCTGATTAATTTGACTACCTACATTAGTAAATTTCATGGTTAGTAACCTCACAAAAGAACAGTCCCCTAAGCTTTATGGTTCGCGCAATATTCAATTTTTTCTCAGACAGCAGTTTTTTCACAAAAACCCAATTTACGGCTAAACGGTGTGTTTTAGAATACATTGCATGACATAAAGTCATACTAAAATTGGCCGTAGAAACCAAATATACAATAATATTCAGGGCGTTCCATTTAAAAAAATTTTGATCTGGACCACCCTGTATTTGAGGTGCAATTGGAACAAAAATATTTTAAATTTGTAGCCCTAAAGGCACATTATGCACGCTCAACAAACTTTAAAAATGTCCGTTAATAAGCCCATAATCTTCCGTCCACGCACTATTGGTCCAGAGACCAAGCAAGAGACAATATACCCTCAGATTGCACTATTGCAACGACTTACTATTATAATATACCTTCGGGTTTGCGTTCTAGTAAAGTCTCTCTTTATTCAGACTGTGACATACTCGTTATTTTTATCTTTATATAACTTCAGTTTATTCCATACTCAATTGTATCATATAATCAATAAACATCATTATAAATTTACAACGTTTACTTATTCATATACTTGGAAGAAAGTATAAATCCTCTGGTGGCGGTAACCAACGAAACCCCTTTACAAACCATCAGCACCAGCCCACAACAAAATCCTTTTTACACAAAATAATTCCGTGTTTATGCCCAACCGGGGCCGGAACTACGAGATTTCTTAGGGGGGGGCAAAATTTAATTTGCCGCCCCCTCCTTAAAGTTTTCTATACAAAATTCATATCATTTTACCTTTTTTTTAGTAAATCTTTCTTTAATTGCCGCCCCCTGATATCTGCCGCCCGGGGCACATGCACCCACTGACCCCTCCCTAGATCCGGCCCCGTGCCCAACTTATGTAGATATCCCCACAATTTTGTATCTGTTATTGTTTTCCTACTCGTAGTCCTTTTTACTTTCTCTTACCTCTATATATATGTTAATATATAGAGAGAGAGAGTATTGGATTCATGTCAAAAATTCGATGTCGAGATTTTGATGGATCTTCACGTTTTGAGGTCCCCTGAATCCAAAAAAGTGGTGTTTCGCGACATGGTCTGTCTGTGTGTGTATGTGTTCAATTTTAAGCATGAAGGAATTGAGCTAGGAGGTTGAAATTTTATATTTAAGTTTTGTACCTTTTGTACTTCCTGAAGGTAAGAGAAAGTTGTGTGCTGTACGACCAGTCACACCCGAGATTTTTTATCTAATTTTCGCGGGTTCGTGCATACGTATCCGAGTTTTTTTTTTCGCCGCCATAATTTTTTACGTTAATTACAATTTTTTTTTTTGTAAAAAACTTTCAAATCATGTAAAAAATCCAACTCTAGTGAGAGTGCATTGTTGATTAAATTGTTTTGCGCATAGAGCGCACATTTACAAGGTCTTTCATCTGTAATGTACCTGCATATGTGTTGAAAAATGAGATTTTTGGGGAAATTTTTTTTTGGGAATGCATGAATAAAGCCCAAAAGGCTAATAGGTGAGGTGAGATGAGTCGGAGATCAATACCAAGCATTTAGAATAGAATCCGAGAGAGTCGCTAACATCGCATTTTCCAGATAAAATCAATAGAATCTTTGTAATGTTTCATATAGGCAACAAAGTCACAGAAATTATTTATTATAATATTGAAGAAGAATAGAATTGAATAAGCCTGTGGAACAAGAGGAATATCCCATAGAAATTGGTAATTGTTTAAAAAATTCATATTCTCTGTGTGTGAATAAACTAATATTTTATTGTTATAAATTGGAAATGTTTACTTTCTCATACCTCTATGTATATATATATATATATGTATATACATATAGAGAGAGAGAGAAAGTATTGGATTCATGTAAAAAATTCGATGTCGAGATGGATATACACGTTTTGAGCTCCCCTGCATCTAAAAAAGTGGTTTTCGCTACACACTGTGTATATCTATGTGTGAGTGTGAATGGAAAAAAGTATGAGTGTTTAAAAAAAAAAAAAAAAAAAAAAAAAAACTATAAAATGTTAGTTTATCAACAAGAGTTGTTACACATAAAGGATATTTTTTTTTTAAGTGCCCCACTTCAATTTGAGATGTGTATAATTTGGAGTAACTAATTAAGGATAAGAAATTTATTAATTTAATTATTTATTCAATACATTTATAAAATTTATTTTGGTTTAAGGGCATTTTCGGCATATATTTATTTCAAATGATTGGTAGCCATGTCCTTGAAGACGAGAAGCGATACTGTACGTCCTAGCGTAATATGCAAGAATCCTAACTACATTAGGCAGCAACATCATCAGAGAAGCGATATTGTGCGTCCTAGCGTAATATGCAAGAATCCTAACTAAAACCAATTGGAAAAATAAAAACCCTCCATTAAGAAGCAACGTCATCAGAGAAGCGCTCCTAGAGAAATATGCAAGAACCCAACCTCCATTGAGAAGCAACGTCATCAGAGAAGCGCTCCTAGAGAAATATGCAAGAACCCTACCTCCATTGAGAAGCAACGTCATCAGGGTAAAGAGCCTAGAACCGAAAAAAAGTGTGCTTGTGATTATTGTGATGAAAGATATTGTCCCGCAAATCATAATATATATTTTCGAATAATACACAAGAATGACGATCCTGATATCTTTAAATGTAACTTATGTGACAAAGAATTTACTAAACAATGGCTTCTCAAGGCACATATGGCATTTCATACAGGTGAAAACCCTTTTAAATGTGATATATGTGGCAAAGAATTTGCTCAACAAAACCTTCTCAATGCACATATGGCATTTCATAAAGGTAAAAAACCTTTTGAATGTTATGTTTGTGACAAACTATTTACATTAAAATGTAATCTCAATACACATATGCGTATACATACGGGAGAAAACACTTTTGAATGTGATAATTGTAACAAAAAATTTACTCAAAAATCTTCTCTTATTATTCATTTGCGAACACACACAGGTGAAAAACCTTTTAAATGTCATTTATGTGACAAACAATTTGCTCAACCAAGCCTTCTCAAGGCCCATATGGCAAATCATGCAGATGAAAAACCTTTTAAATGTAACGAATGTGACAAACAATTTACTCATAAATGTAATCTCAAAACACATATGTTGTCTCATACAGGTGAAATATTTAAATGTGATATGTGCAACAAAGTATTGACTCGAAAATTTAGTCTCAAAATGCATTTGTTAAAACACAGTTGTAAAAAACCTAATAAACGTGATAACCGATCAAAGTAAACCTCTGTCAACGGTGCTATCTTATTCAATAAGTGTAAGCCAAATTTGTGTCAAAATTGTGATTTGTCTTAATATAGAAAGTATTTAATATTCAGCCCCTAACTACGGTATCCCGCCTCTAGGCAGCGAACTAATGCCGCCCCCCCCCCTTCCTTCAACCACGATAGGTATGACCTTTCATGAAAAAATTGAATGACAATGAAAAAGAGTAAAATACAAGGCTGGGGAGGAGTAATCTCCTTTTTCAGCTACTAGGAGAAATAATTAATCAATTATTTCGTTTTCACTGTCGACGAATCGTGACCTTCTCATTGATTGGAAGCCGACCTCACGGTTTCGTTTCCTATAATAATAATACATAAGTAGTATACAGCCCAAAAAATAATATCGCAACAAAAATATTTTGTAAAAAAAAAAAAATGCTTTTATTTAAATTGAACTAAAAAGAGAGAAATAATTTGTTAAAATTGTTGAATATTTATGAATAAAAGAGTAGGGAGTTCATTGATATTATCACTTTGATAACAAGGGATTGTCTATATGTTAATATTATAGAGAGGAAGTATTGCGATCGCTCAAAAATTCGATGTAGAAATTTTGGTAGAAATACATGTATTGGGACCTTCCAAGTCCAAAAAAATTGGATTCCACAAAATGGTATGTCTGTCTGGAGGTCTATAGAAGTAGGAAAAGAGCTATGAGGTCTTAAAGAACTTGGCCTTTTTTTTACAAACAGGTATTTTTGTTGGAAGATAATTCTGTCGGCTGTATGTATTATTAGTGTAGTGGCTTCCAACCAATGAGGAATGCTAATCAAAAAGTCGACAGTGAAAACGAAATGATTTTTTAATTTTTTAACAACTATTAAAAAATTATACGCATGTAAATAAGTAGTTATTTTTTTACAAATTTTGCAGCCCCAGGCGCGCTCCTAGTCCGCCTCTTCGGAAATAAACCCCTATACAGTATATAGTTTTACTTTCTCTTACCTATATACGTAATATACTTATATATACAAAGAGAAAGTATTGGATTCATATCAAAAATTCGATGTCAAGATTTTGATGGAAATAGACTTTTGATGGTCCCCTGAGTCCAAAAAAGTAATCTGTGTGTCTGTGAACAATTATCTCAAGAACGAAAAAAGCTAAGAGGTTGAAATTTTATATTTAAGTTAGATACCCCTCTGGGGAGAAACACTAAGCTTTTGAAAAAATCTGTTAAAAAGTACTAGTACTTTAATAATGTACTTTTTCAGTTTTTTTGAATTCGTTCTAACGATTTGTGATTAAAATTCAAAAATCAATTATTTTTTTAGATGCTCTTTAAAATGTATATTCTTATTTTGCCCTTGAAATTGAATGAAGTACTCTTTACTCCTGTACTTAATGGGTCCTTTTGATAACTTACCTACCACAACATTAAAATAGCCTCCCTATGGGGAAACACATGGTGTGTGTCCTTCAGCATTAAAATAGCTGAAGTATACACACCATGTATTTCCCCATAGGGAGGCTATTTTAATGTTGGGGTAGGTAAGTTGTCAAAACGACCCATATACTATGTTTATAAATTTTATATCTTGAATTCTAATAAACAGGCGGATACTAAATATATGTCGACACAAAAACACTGGTGTGACAAGCACAAAACACAACTTTCAATTACCGAAGGTTAGAGACCAGTCACACCAGATTTTTAATAATATTATCATATGTTTATAAATATATTATATATTTTTTTATTCGAATTTTTCAAGAAAAAAAAATATTCTGGTCTGGTGGGACCATTTAGCCCCTGTATTTATACACTTTAATTGAATGATAGCCACTTTAACTTGATGCCTAGGGAGGAAACGGAAAGCGAAATCAACGCAGTAATAAGTGAAGGGCCTAAAAAGAAAACAACATTTCAAATTAAAAAAAATAAAAACATTATTATTTCATATTTGTCTCTAAGGTTTATTTCTAATACATTGAATGACTCACGTGCGACCAGCGTGTGTTTGAGTAATTTCTCCCCTTTTTTTGTGACAATAATGATTACTATTCGTTAATGTATTTCTAAAAAAAATTTGGGCGAGGAAAATGGCTATTTTTGTTAATTTTTTTCAATTGATTTAAATACAACATAAATTAGGACAATAAGGAGAAAAAAAGCAGCTTCCTTTTTTTCTCTCACCACTTCAATATATTGCAAATATTTCGTAATATTGACAATCTCTCTCAAAAAATTCATATATGCGCTGAAGATGGCACCTGTATAGGAGCCGAAATATTTGCAATAAATTGAAGTGGTGAGAGAGAAAAAGGAAGCTGTTTTTTTTCTCCTTATCGTCATAATCAAAGATTCCCAGCTGTAATAGATTTTACTGAATACATTTATTTAAATGTTTTAAAATTGATTGAATGATTTTATAAAGCCTAAACTTTGAAGTATCACTTGTAGATGCCATATTCACTTGACAAACAATGCAAATAAGCTGCATGGATTTTTTATGACAACTCTATTTTTTTATGTATATTTAAAAACCTGGAAATATACTGTAAGTGTATTATATTAATAAGACCTTATCTGTGTATATGTAAAAAACTATATAAATAAATAAATTTTTACTAGATTCCTTACCTCTATTGGAGGCTTTAGGGTTTTTACAAATATACATATATATTTTACATAAATTATATAACATTAATTACACTTGACACTGCATTAATTACAATTATTGAAATTAATACATTTTCTTCTTCTCTTTTCCATCATTTTCATTCACTTTTTCACCTCTCTTTTCTCTATCCCTCCACGTTATCTTCTTTATCCACTTAAGTAATCTACTATTTATCTTCCCTTTTAACATCTGCCAAAGTTCCTTCGCCCCTCCTGCTTCTCTCTTCGTAATGTCTTTCTGCCTGTGTCAACTGTCCTTCCACATCCCCTGCATGGTCTTCCATCCTCATAAGTTAGGTTAACCACCCTGTCCCTGTTGTCCATTTCTCCCCCTCCAGATACCCCTCTCTCTCCAGACTTTAATTTCTTATAAACTCCAGTCCAGTAATTAGATTAGTTCAGGGGCGCCGGAACGAATTTGAATCAGGGGGGAGGGGGGGGCAAAAAAATATTTTTTAGAAAATTAAAATAATTTAATATGTTCAAATAGTATAAAACAAAAACAAATCTACTATAAAGTTTTAAAAATTGTAAATAAAATCACAATTGTTAATAAAATTTTAAAAAATTTGTTAGTGATTTTATCAAAAATTTTTTTAGGCTCTATTTATACTATTTGAAGGAAATAAATATTTTTAATTTTCTTCTTTTAATTCAATATAAAATGTTTTTATAAATTATAAGACCCCATCCATCTCAATTCAGGCAGCAAAGTAAAAATTTTTTTTGGCCGGTTCATAGTCTCCGATTTTGGATATGTTATTCTAGAAACAAAATTAAGAGACCCGTATTTTTTAGTTATGGGCAAAAAAATTCTTTGGTATTGTGCACCTGTGCCAACAGGTTCCTCTAGGCGCCTCCACGCGATCTCCAAGGAACACACTGTGGATGTGGAAAGGATTAACTTTCTCCACAATTATTTATGAAGGTAGGTTTAAAAATGGTGTTTTCTTATCTTACCAGTTTTACAATAAGCCTAGTTTTCTGTGAAAAAGTTATGTACTTTAGTGTAATAGTTATGAAAAGTGAGCCGAACAGTAAATAGGCAATAAAATGAAAAGTAGGTAAGATCCTGAAAAATCCTTTTGAGGTTTTATACTATATATATATGTCTCCTCCTTGCTAGAAAAATTTCAGAATTT
>JAKCPI010030977.1:0-78687 GCA_023213315.1 Euborellia annulipes
GAAATGGAGATGAAGGGGTTCAAGGTCGAGAGAACCAAATTTGAATATATTAACAAAACTATTTATTGAATCAAGAAACACAAAATGATATATACAAAGACAAATGATTATCCGGAACTCTTGAGACACTCTGGATATCTTCAATCGACAGGATACAAGAGTCACGGATATCTTCAGTAAGGGAGAACGCGCGGAGGTCTTCTCTAACGCGCGGAGATCTTCTCTAAGCGGGGAACGCGCGGCGGTCTTCTTTAAGAGGGGGGACGCACGGAGATCTTCTCAAACGCACGGAGATCTTCTCAAACGCACGGAAATCTTCTCTAACGCGCGGAGATCTTCTCTAAGCGGGGAACGCGCGGCGGTCTTCTTTAAGAGGGGGGCGCACGGAGATCTTCTCAAACGCACGGAGATCTTCTCAAACGCACGGAAATCTTCTCGAACGCGCGGAGATCTTCTCTAACGCACGGAGGTCCCGGATGTCTTCTGCGTTGGCACTGGTGCGCGGCGGAGAGCTGAAGTGGCACGTAGCGCACTAGCGGCTTAGGAGGGGGGTAAGACTAAGACGGCACGAGAGCGCGCTTTAGCCCCGGAGGATGAAGGCTGGTACGGCAAGTAGCGCGTATTCGCCGGGGGGGGTGACAGCTTGTACGGCAAGGAGCGCGTACTCGCCCGGGAGACTGGAGACTGGTACGGCAAGAAGCGCGTACTCGCCACGTGACCAAAAGTCTGGCTTATGCGGGGGTATCCCGATTTAGCCCAGTGTCACTGGCGGCGAGTCTCCAGAAAGACTGACGAAATGGGGTGGGAATGGCCCTTTTATAGCCCTAAGGCAGGAGCAACTCGAAGAGGGGATGAGAGTCGTAGCGGGGGTTGTGCTCCTATTGGCCCAGGGCGTAGCTTGTAAGTAGAGTGGGAGATGCTGGCACTGGTACCAGTGCTGCCCCCAGGATTTTGATTACGGAGCGCATTGGAACTAAAGTCCCACTTGCTCGTTCCTTGAGAGTGTCGTAGCGAGGAGGGGGGTAGTTTTGAGTCTAGTGGCGGCGGCAGCGTAAGGTGCTGCCCTCGAGAGCGTAATTACGGGGAGTTTTAGAACTAAATGAATTCCTTACTTGTTACAATCTCCCCCTCAGGACCATGAAATCGTCCCGATCATGGTCCTGGATTACTAGTGGATGTTTTCTTTCGAGGACGTCTTCTTCGTCGAGGTGGTTGTAGGGGTATGACTTTTCTTTCTTCTGAGGTGAGCAGATGACTAGCATAATCGGCACAGCGTTCATCTGGTATCTCCCCCTGGAGGAGAGCTGTACCGATAGCGTAGACACTGGCGTCGGTTCCTGGCGTGAAAGTAATTTGCTCACTGTGGTTAGGTAATGGCGGCGGACCGTAGGCATAGTCATCTTCATATTCCGGTACCTCCATTTCCTGAAAAATGGCTTGAAGCTGGACCGTTGCAGGTCTAGCTTTTGGCAAGAAGGGGTACCGTTTTTCTGGCTGATTGTCGAACCAATATTCCTGTTTTTTCAGGTATAGCAGGAGACCTGAATCTTCAATGAAGTCGACTCCAAGTAAGGTCTTGTTCTCACGTTCATTTGTAAAGGCGAGGAAAGTAGTTTCAGTCGTCCGACCTTGGAGGCAAACTGGCACTTTGATGGCTAGCATACTCGTCACTCGGTCGGTTCCATCGGCAAGGGTAGTGCGTACTGAGGTAGGGGAAGCACTGAATCCTTGACGGAGGAGAGCGTCATAGAGCGATCTACTTGCCAAACTACTAGATGCGGCAGTATCGATAATGGCTTCTTCCGGGATTCCGGCAATGAGGACGTCTACTCGGGGTCGTTCTCGTGGTCTTATCTCCGGTTGAATGGGCCAAACATCTAAGGCGGCGGTCGACGAGGTGGTTGGATTGCATACAGGACAGTTTTTCCGAAAGACTCCTGTTTTGCCACATCCAAAACAATAGACCGAAGAAGGATCTCTTTTGATGCTGGTGCTAGGCGCACTGGGCTGTGTTGGTTTGACACTAGCCGTGGTAGTGGGTTCACTTGAGGAATTATTTTGTAGAGCCCGCTTTCTTTTTTGACATTCGTCAACTGTGTGTCCGTGACAGAGACAAAATGCACATTTAGTCCTGGGCACCGAGTTGTCACGTTTTGTAGTGGGGAGGTTCGTCTGTTTGAGTTGAGACTTTTCTTTTTCACTGAGCTCGATTGCTCGTGCCTTGACGAGGAGCTCGGAGAAACTTTTTATAGTTTCCCGGGGTATCCGGTCTCTCAACTCGAAACGTAGTCGGCCATACACGAGATCTATTTGATGTTCTTCACAGAGGGCAGGTGTAAGTTGAGCAAGACGGGCCCTCTGGATAGTAATGTATCGATCCGTGGTGATTTTGGCTGTCTGCTCGTCTGTAATCACCTCAGTGAAGATCTGGTGATTGGGTTTTCGTGGGGAGAAGGCTTCTTGAAGACTCGTTTTGAAGTCCTCCCAAGTTTTAATTTGTTGGCGGCTTCCGAGCCACCACTGGTTGGCGTTACCCGTGAGGAATAACGGTAATGCCGTTAAAGCTTCGGCATCGGACGTTGCAGAGATTTCTTTGAATAGCGAGGTGGCCGTGAGAAATTCCTCTACTGCAGCGCTGGATTCAGTGCCATCGTACCGAGCGGTGCAGTTGGAGAAGTGCGGTCTGTTTGTTGGTACGGTTGCTGGTGTTGTAGGCTGGAGACGCTGGAGCAACGTCATAAATTGCTCTTCGGACAACTGGACGGACATCCTCGGATTCAATCTCGGACTTCGGCGGAGAATTTTTGTTTCTTATTCAATCAAGAGTTCAAGTAATAGTTTGTTTGGTTTCTCGAGCCTCTAGTTGGGCGCCAATTGTAAGGGGGAGGTGAAAAGGGGAAGGGGATCCTTTTTCTGGACTCACAATATTATCTCAGGGAAAGGGAGATGAAGGGGTTCAAGGTCGAGAGAACCAAATTTGAATATATTAACAAAACTATTTATTGAATCAAGAAACACAAAATGATATATACAAAGATAAATGATTATCCGGAACTCTTGAGACACTCTGGATATCTTCAATCGACAGGATACGAGAGTCACGGATATCTTCAGTAAGGGAGAACGCGCGGAGGTCTTCTCTAACGCGCGGAGATCTTCTCTAAGCGGGGAACGCGCGGCGGTCTTCTTTAAGAGGGGGGACGCACGGAGATCTTCTCAAACGCACGGAGATCTTCTCAAACGCACGGAAATCTTCTCTAACGCGCGGAGATCTTCTCTAAGCGGGGAACGCGCGGCGGTCTTCTTTAAGAGGGGGGCGCACGGAGATCTTCTCAAACGCACGGAGATCTTCTCAAACGCACGGAAATCTTCTCGAACGCGCGGAGATCTCTCTAACGCACGGAGGTCCCGGATGTCTTCTGCGTTGGCACTGGTGCGCGGCGGAGAGCTGAAGTGGCACGTAGCGCACTAGCGGCTTAGGAGGGGGGGGGGGGGGGGGGGGGGGTAAGACTAAGACGGCACGAGAGCGCGCTTTAGCCCCGGAGGGTGAAGGCTGGTACGGCAAGTAGCGCGTATTCGCCGGAGGCAAGTGCAGCTTGTACGGCAAGGAGCGCGTACACAGATCATACATATATCAAGATTGGACAGCTCCATGTTAAAAGTTTTCCACAAGTTTTAACGCCCTCTTACAGAAGTTTCTGCGAACTAGCTTTGCGCGCAAAAATTAAACAGAAAAATTTTGTGTCAAATTAACGCTCCCTATGGCCGCGTTCCAACTGCAAACAGTAAGCGGTGGAAAAAAAAAAAAAAACTCACCCACATGGGGTTTTGAACTCAAGCTCTTTCGAAATCGTTGTTTGCAAATTCTACGATTTTACTCTCGCGTACACTAGTTTTGTTATTTTCACATACCTTTTTAAGCTACTTAATTTGCAACTGTTAGGCCCTATTTTTAATTTTTTTTTTAAACGAAATCAAAATTAAGGACAAGTAGTGTCTCTAAATTTGTATCTCAAATAACTTAGATATTTTAAAGAATTTTCCGACATTTTTTTTTTTTTTTTTTTTTTTTTTTTTTTTTTTTTTTTTTTTTTTTTTTTTTTTTAATGAATGAAATTCATAAATTTTTTTTATGAATTATTTATTTATTTAATTATTTTAATTTTTTTTATTCGATTAAGTTTGGTCTTTTACGGCATAAGAGGCCATTTAGACCCCGTCTCTATTTGATGCTAGATGTGAACCCTTTGACCTTGGTATCGGTGCAGTTAATACTTTACCAATAATAATTTATTATAAATTGTAAAAAATTTATCTTTTGTAGGAAATCAAAATAATAACCCCATTTCTTTTCAGATAAGATTTTTGTAGGGCTTCTCTTGACAATGGATCGATTCTTTTCTGTGTTAAGAATATATTTATAGGCAATATTGGTATTAAGAATAACACCAAGAAATATTATTTTAAAAAATATTTATGAAAAATCTTATATTGAAAAAGACCGTAACACAGATCATACAACTTCCCGGAAATTAACTTTTGAAAATGACAATCAAAACTCCCTGGCCTGTGACATCTATGGAGTAAATTTTGAACTATTTCAGACAGCCCAGCGGTGCTCTCTTGGTTATACCTTTGTGTAACTAAATAAAAAAACTTGCCGGAAATTCTTCCCGTAGAGCTGTCTCACCCCCTGGCGCGTACTCGCTCGGGAGACTGGAGACTGATACGGCAAGTAGCGCGTATTCGCCACGTGACCAAAGAGTCTGGCTTATGCGGGGGTATCCCGATTTAGCCCAGTGTCACTGGCGGCGAGTCTCCAAAAAGACTGTCGAAATGGGGTGGGAATGGCCCTTTTATAGCCCTAAGGCAGGAGCAACTCGAGACGGGTGCGGGGCGTAGCGGGGGTTGTGCTCTATTGGCCCAGGGGCGTAGCTTGTAAGAGAGTGGGAGATGTTGGCACTGGTACCAGTGCTGCCCCTAGGATTTTGATTACGGAGCGCATTGGAACTAAAGTCCCACTTGCTCGTTCCGTGTGAGTGTCGTAGCGAGGAGGGGGTAGTTTTTGAGTCTAGTGGCGGCGGCAGCGTAAGGTGCTGCCCCTCGAGAGCGTAATTACGGGGAGTTTTTTGAACTAAATGAATTCCTTACTTGTTACATTTTGGATCCAGTACACTAATTCTGTAATAAATAAAGATAATAATAAAATTGTATCTCATCCAATTTTGGCACATCTTTTCGAATGGCTTGAGACATGAACTCTGGCAAACGTTGCACTGTTAACTTTGAATAATAATAAAAACATCATTTATTTTATCTACTATATATTTACTAGTGATTTATATAATTTTTTTAGAATTGTATAGCTTTAAAGGGTAAAAGAGGATAATAATAATATATAATCTATATAAATAAATTTAAATATCAGACTAGTCATTATTCATGATTAATATCTTTTGCACTAAAAAAGGGGGAGGAGAAAACGAATGAGCTTTTTAGAAAAAAAAACTGTCTTTTGTTTGTTTGCTCGCTTCCATGGTAAAAAAAAATAGGTTGACTAATGAAGATGAAACTTTGGGGATGTTCTAATTTTCATTAGAAATGTATGGATAAAGAGCCATTGTCTCATTTTCTAAAAACTTAAAAAAAAAAAAAAAAAATAGATATATTGAAGAGGGAGAACAAAAATTGATATTGTTCATTTTTATATGTAGTGCAAAAATATAATATGCCTCCTGATAATTTGTACGATGATATCAAATAAAGGTATATACGATTATAATAGAGTAAAAACGTTGAGAAAGAGAGAATCGTTGATTTATATAATCTGAAGACTTGGTAAAAGATTAAAGTGATTCTTTGAGTTACGAGATTTTGCTCCAAATCGAATCAATATAACTTTTGATCTGGTGGGGGTTTAACTTTACCCAATCATAATTTCATGTCAAAGCGATTTTTTTTTTAACAGGCAGGCACATAAAGACATCAATCGGAAAAGAGAAGATTTATTTAATTCAAGGACAAGTTTAAGCTGTTGAAAAATTGAAAAATTTTTCAAGAAAAATTTTCTTTAATAGCCTATCATAACATCATTTCTCCTATCATTCCTATGAAGTACAAGAGTAAAGTGGTCTTCATAATCTTAGATTTCAAGACCAAAATGAGAATACAATTTTAAAGAGCATCAAAAAAATAATTGATTTATGAATTTTAATCAAAATCGTTGGAACAAATTTTGAGAAAATCGAAAAAATTGAAAAAGTACATCAGTAAAGTACTAGTACTTTTTGGCCGGTTTTGATTAAAAGCTTATTTTCACGCCTCAGGAGAGTGTCTTACTTAAATATAAAATTTCAACCTCATAGCTCAATTCTTTCATGCCTAAAATTGAACACACTCAGAGAGACAGATACACACACACACACACAGACCATGTTGCAAAGACCACTATTTTGTACTCAAGGGGCCTCAAAACGTGTAAATCCATAAAAATCTCCACATCGAATTTTTTGACATGAAACCAATACTTTCTCTCTATATATACATAGACCTATAGGTAAGAGAAAGTAAAATCGGCAATCTTAACTTAAGTCTATATTAGATTCAAATACAAAACATTATAATAAATTGTTTACAAAAAAAATAGAAATGTTCTTCGATAACTATCTTGTTAACCCAAGGATGTTACTAAATTTTTTGTACTCGACCGTTGTGAACATTTGTTTTCTTGCTTATACAAACCACTTTTTTGGATTCAGTGGACCTCAAAACGAGTATATCCATCAAAATCTCTTTGAATTTTTTGATTTGAATTCAATACTTTCTCCAGGGGCGGATATAGAAATTTTTTCGGGGGGGGGGGGACAAACTCAAAAAATTTTTCTCAGGAAAATTTTTTTTTTAAGAAACTATACTTTTTTTCACACGAAATTTTTTGAGGAACATTTTTTCTATTGCGGAACCAAAGTTGTCCATCCTGCGGAAAAATTTGTTGTGCTGATGTCTGTATATCCCTATATATGTATATGTGTTTGAGAAATTTCGGGGGCCCGGGCCCCCTCGGCCCCCCCCCCTTAAATACGCCCCTGACTTTCTCTCTATATATTAATAATGGTGTATAGGTAAGAGAAAGTAACAAATTAACGATATCATTTAAAGAAAAAGTTTAACAAGGACCCGGAATAAATATTAAATATTTCATTAAATTCGTAGTCAATAAAAGTTGTAGACGTAAATACAAAATCGAAATAGAAACTAATAAAACATGTTCTAAACACAAAATATCCCTCTGTAATAATCTCAAAACCTACACATTAGTAAATGTGCTTTTAATGAAATAATAATCTTTTGTCAGATTTTTAATAATTAACTCTTTGATTTTTAAAAGGGCCCCCCAAAACCCTTTGTCAAAGATTTATATGAGAGCATTTATTGAATTTCAAAACAAATTAGAATTGTCAAAATTTCAAAATTACTCACCAAATGAAAGATTTCTGGAATTGAACCGTACAGCGCTCGGACGACGTCTAACAGGAACAGCTTTCCCAGCCTTACTGAATGAAGCACAAACGATAACCTGAGGTTTGAAGCCGTTTTCAACCTGTATCAACAAGAAGAAAAACATATAGAAAAGTATATCTAGAAATTATATATTCGTCTGTGTGAGAATTTCATGTGTATGTGAGACATAGGCGGATACAAGGGGGGGGGGGGATAAAGGGGGTAATTACCCCCACCCCCGAGATTTGAAAAAATACCCTTTTTTCGCAAAAAAATTTATTTTTAATGTAAAATTTTAAAAATTAATACTTAAAAATTTGATTTGTATTTATATTCTGGCAAACAAGTACAGAATGTACCTTTAAATTACCGAAATTAAGAAAAAATAGTGTGCTGTGCGACGATCTCACCTGATTACCCCCCCCCCCTGAGAAACACCTCTGGATCCGCCCTTGATGTGAGAGAGAACAAAATTATTATATCATTTTCCATTGAAGCTAAGAATTTATTTTAAAATATTTTATTTATTTAATTTGGAAAAGAGCAGGTACGGGAGCAGCAAATATAAATATAAGAAAGCCTTTGGATGCCAAATGCCGAAAAGAGACATTTCGGACAAAATTTATTCGTCCATCTTCTGTCTTTGGAGGCTTATAATCTAATTCAGGCACAAATTTGTGGCACAAAAGTTCGTGCATACATATAAATTATAAAAGGTCGAGCGTTTAAGCCAACGTGAGATTCTATTAGAGAATCTCTCGGTTTAAACACCCGCCTTTTTATAAAATATACAGTACATGTGCCATGCCACCACAAAATTTTTGTTTGAATTTTTTTTTTTTTTACTTCCCTTATATTTTATTTAGTTCTATCTTTGTAATTCATTTTGCTTTCTCTTACCCTATATAAGAAATATCTCCAACGATTTCGTTTAAAATTCATAAATCAATTATTTTTCACATGCTCTTTATTTCATTACGTCTCTTGTTTTCCTTATAAAATAATAAATAATACTATAGTTTGTATTAATAAATTTTTTAGCAATAAAAATTTTTGTTTGTATTTTTTTATAAAATTGTGTGTTTTTTGAGAATAGACCTGTATATACCCGTATGTTAAAAAAACTTTCAAGGCTCTGAAACACTTTCTGGTTAATTTTAAACTGATACCCGTTGGCTCTAGTTGAAACATTATGCTTTAATAGGTGAATTTAATTCTCCTATTAAAACACTTTCTGGTGTTGGAAAAAAACAATATAAATCTTCTAATTTAATTTTAATTTAGTATTACTTACGAAAGGTTTTTCAGGTAATTGGCTTGAAGAACCTCGAAGACTCAGCCCCCACTCCCACCCTAACCATCTAAAACAAAAAAAAAAGAAATAAACAATTAGTTTACTGCTACGTAATATTTTATGAAAAATATTGAAAATTTCTTTAACTTACCCTGTAGACTGCTTCTTTCGGCTCAACGAGGGCTTCCCTACTAACCTAATCCCACACTATCTATGACCGGGACGGCCATCTAATTCTAAAATGCAGTTCCTCTTCTTTCTTGAGACGGTCGCGAACGCGGCACTCCCGGAAGGCAGGTAAGCCTTCATTATATCACTTCGGAACGATACGGTGAAAACGCGCCCACAACCCAAAGAAAGTTTGAGGGGAAATGGAACACAGAGTCATATGTCATATGTACTAACATGTCATATGTACTCACACACATTACAGATCAATTAATCTCCGCCCACCTACCTAATCAATGTCATTTAATAGCGAACTAAATTGAGCAGAGTTAATTGATCATTCACGAGTTAGGAAGAAGGCCGGCCAATACAATACTGAAGATCCCCCTTGATTGCTCATCTCAGAAACAGAATGACGTTGTTCAAGATGCATGCTGAAAAAAAAGAACCCTAAAAGCTAACAACATCCTATACGAACTCCTAACATCTTGAACATTAACTCACTCTGTCCTGAAACAACCAAGGCCCAGAACTCAGCACTGACGGACAAAGAGCCCCGGAGAAAGAGAAAACACTCTTTCTCTCAAATGCGCGAAAGAGGGAAACATGCGATAGAGGAATTCTCCTATTTCCCTCGAACAACGGCCAAAAGTGAAATGATCCTCTACTGGGAGCCCTGCCTAAAACTAAATGGAACGAACAACAACACCCTATGCCAGCATTGAGGAATCATTCACAATTGAACGTCAATTCAAGAGAACATCAGAGAATTCCGACACAGAAGGCCTAAATCCCCATAAATGTAAATATAATTGCGTGAGCGTAGAGATTTTCTAATTATTAAGCACCCATTTATAGACTCTACCAATTGCTAACCTAGATAATCTATTAAAAATTGCGTGTATTCTTAAAAATTAACATTAAGTTAGCAAACATAGAAAAGAGATCCCCTTAGATAATATTAATCTCATATAGACGCAAAAGTTAAATCCTAATACTGAATTCATGTAATATTAGCTAAAATAATGCATGCACACTTGAATTGTCTCATATGTTGATGTTGCAATTCCCTCGTAGGGTAACGGGATGAAATGAGTACTGTGCATTACCAACATATTATTACCAATAATCGAATAACTTTTGAACATTTTCCAATAATTATATACCTTTTGCACATTGAACATTCATCCATCCCATTACCTTGAGAAACGAAACCTGCATTTGGGTACTGAAATATAAAAACCTATTCTTTAATAGTTCAAAATGTTAAATTTATGATATTAAATGAATTTAGAAAGAAATTTAACAATTAGCTCTTAAAGTAATTTTAAAAAATAAAAAAAAATGAAATGAATTAATAAAAAATTAATTTTTAATTTAAACATTCTTTAATTTAAATTATTAACTATCTAAAAGGGACTCTGAAATGGGAGAATTACATTAATAACATCCTATCCATGCACCTATGTGAATATACTGTATTCTATATTTAGGCCGAAATAAGAAAATTCAAATAAAATTTTGAAAATCCTAAGCTGCTTACTCTACGCTCACGTAAATGTTCATACAGACTTTAATTGTAGCTGCTACACTCGTGGAATCTGCTGAAGTGACTGCCTGGTTGACGTGAAGGCGATGACTGGTGGCGGATGCTCTGCATGATGTTAAATCTCGAAGACGATTCGTCGATTTCTAAAAAATAAACAAAAAAAAATATTGAAAAGGGAAGGGAAGCGAACCTCTGACTCAAAGAACAAGATTTGAATGCAATAATTACACTAATTATAATATTCTAATTTTACTTCTATCAAATAGCTAGGCTACCCCTTTTACTTAATGTTGTTTTTATAGCCGTCAAAAAAAGAAGAATATTGAATAAAAAATCACCACAACATTACGTGCACAGTGAGGGACAAAGTTGGAGCACAGCCTGATGACCCCAAGTTTAAAATAAATAAAATAAATTTATTAATGTCCCGCTTAGAAGCCTCAGTTTATAAAATAGGAAGGGAGATCTTTATTAGATTTTATTCTACGCGTGAATCACAAAAGTTTTCAATAAAAATTGTTCATATTCAGAGAAAAAAAAATCTCGACATCGAATTTTTGACATGAATCGAATACTTTTTCTCTATATATTTCATATATAGGGTAAGAGAAAGCAAAATGAAATCAATCAACGCAGGGATAAGTAAATTTTAAAAAATTCAAATAAAATTACGATTAGAATTTCTCGCTGGATCATATGCGTATAGAAGAGAACGAGGAATAATACCAGCATATAATGGACCCTCTCACATTAATATTTGCTTTCTCTTATCTCTATATATGTTAATATATAGAGAGAGAAAGTATTGAATTCTTGTCAAAAATTTGAAATCGAGATTTTGATGGATATACACGTTTTGAGGTCCCCTGAATCTAAAAAAGTGGTTTTCGCGACATGGTCTGTCTGTGTGTGTGTGTCTGTCTGTCTTCAATTTAAAGCATGAAGGAATTGAGCTAGAGGTATTTTATATTTAAGTTAGGCATTCCCGTGGAGCGCGAAAATAAGCTTTTGCTGGGTAAACAAAATCGGCCAAAGACTAGTACTTTAATGACTTTTTTAGTTTTTTTTTTCGATTTTTCAAAATTCGCTCCATAGATTTTCAAAAATCAATTATTTTTTAGAGCTCTTTAAAATGTATATTCTCCTTGAAATCTTCTGAAAACCACACTTAACTCTTATACTTCACAGGAAAGATAGGAGAAATGGTTGCCATGGTAACAAAATATAAATATTCTTCCATGTTTATAAATTCTACATCTTGAATTCAAATGTACTGTACTGTCGGAAACTAAATAAAGTATCTCGACACAAAAAAAATCTGGTCTGGCAAGTACAGAACACAACAACTTTCGATTACCGAAGGTAAGAGAAAGTTGTGCTGTGCGATCAGTCACACCAGATTTTTCATTCTCCATCTCTTTCTATATTCAAATAAAATTTTGAAAATCTGCTTACTCTACGCCCATGTAAATGTTCATATCGACTCACTGCACAATGAGGCGCGCTCACAGATTCAAATATTCACCTTTTGCTTAATTTATTTAAAAAAAATAAATAAATTTTTCAAATAAATAAGGATATTCTTTAGGATAGAAATTTTAAATAAAAAAATCAAACCTTAAAAGAATAAAATTACTTTGATTTCCCCTTAAAATCTTGAGACGAATTGCTAATTTCTCGATCAAAAGTAAAAATATTCTTAAATTATATTATAAATAATTAAAATATAATCCTATAATATAATTGGGAAGGGATTTACCTAAATCGGGCTCGTAGTTTGAGAGAAATTGACTTTTTTGTCGGGAGGCCAAGGGACGCCCAGCTGCACTCTTCAATGGCACTCACAACACTAAATGTATAAAGCCCATGAGAGAGAATCCAACGTGGGTTCGACCTCTCTCATCGGCCACCAACTCACTACTAAATGCTCTATACCCCCAAGACAGGTGGACTCTTGCCATCTACGACAAGCTGTAACTTGTCCAAGATATCAATAAGTATCATTCAATCAAACACGAAAAAAAGGTATTAATTGGCAATTTCTATAATCTCCCAAATGGGCTATAGGACCATTAGAGTTATAGAAATTCCTAATTAATACATTTTTTCGTGGTAGAATCGAATTATACTTATCAATATCTCTTCCCTTCGATGGGCTATAGGATTATTTAGTTTATTTAGTCGTGTATTATATGAAATATATATTGAATGGGGACACCTATAAAAATTAGTATAATTTGAAATGTTGATAAAATAATTATTAAAAAAAAATTATAAGAGAGGAATAATAAGTGATTAAATAAATGATTTTTTAAATGATCTTTAGGAAATTTATAAAGCTCCCCCCCCTTTATTAGCGAGTATGATGAAATCATACTAATAAATGTGTAGGCCTATTCATCGCCATTATTTGCACAAAGGGCAATACAAAAATACAAAAAAAAATAAAAATAAATGTATCGCCCTCGACTAAGATTAACCAACTCAGTTTATGAATCAACGACTGATGAAGGGACAGGACAATAAATTTGACCCGAAACGTCTCGGTGTTCTGTGAGCATCCAGTTGCTTATATTTTTATTGATGCATCTGCCTTCCAGTATATTATACATCAGCGTTTTCCATACTGTGAGGTGTGTGTACTGAAATCGAAATATCGAGTTTGTATAGTTGTAGAAAAAGAGCTTCGTCAAAAACGTCGAGGTTTGATAAACTTTTCGCTAATAGACAAGGACATACATCTCAATTATATATTCTTATTCTTTTTTGCTTTCTCTTACCTCTAGGGGATATACAGTATGTTAATATGTAGAGATAAAAAGTATTGGATTCATGTCAAAAATTCGATGTCGAGATTTTGAAGGATATACACGTTTTGAGGTCCCCTGAATCCAAAAAAGTGGTTTTCGCGACATGGTCTGTCTGTGTGTGTGTCTGTCTGTGAACAAAATATCTCATGAACGAAAAGAGCTAGGAAGTTGAAATTTTATATTTAAGTTAGGCACCCCCATGGGACGTGACACGAAGCTTTTGAACAAAATCGACCAAAGAGAACTAGTACTTTACTGATGCACTCAGTTTTTTTCGATTTTCTCTAAATTCGCTCCAACGATTTGGATTAAAATTCTAAAATCTATTATTTTTTAGATTTTCTTTAAAATGTATATTCTCATTTTGTCATTGAAATCTTCTGAAGACCACTTTACTCTTGTACTTCATAGGAAAGATAGGAGAAATGGTTTTCATCTTAACAAAATATAAATATTCTCCCATGTTATATGTCGACACAAAAAATCTGGTGTGACAAGCACAGTACACAACTTTCGATTACCGAAAGGTCCAACCAGTCACACCAGCCCATTTTTTTTGTTTGCCTTAGTTTGTATTAATAAATATTTAATCAATAACAATTTTTGATTTGTATTTATTTTATGGCAAATAGGGAGGGGGGGAGGCGTCATACCATTAAATATTTTTGAGAGAGTCGCGTAACATAAAGTTTGGAAGCCCCTGCTCTAGATTAGGAACCGACCGAATATTCGGTTTCGGTTACGGTTTCGGCCAGTTTCGGCCAAAAATCATGGTTTCGGCCCTAGTTTCGGTTTCGGCCAAAAAGTAGCGGAAACTTTCGGCCGGCCGAAACTTGAGTCTTAAAATAAAAAAGGTCAAATGATTTGCACTTGAAGGAGAAAAAATTTTTGTCTCCCTAAAAAAAAGGTAAAATGATTTTCACGGAGGGGAAAAAATTTCAAAAAAAAAAAATATAAATTTTTTTATAGGAAATACAAGTTTCGGTTTCGGTTCGGTTTCGGCCGAAACTAAGGTTGAGGCGCCGAATATTCGGTTTCGGCTGAAAATCTTGTTTCGGTCGGACCCTACTCTAGACTACTTATTGAATATTGAGAAATTTGAATATATTTAATTTAGAATTTTATTATTAATTTTCTTCCAAATTTAAATGAAAAGCGAGTGACATGTGGCGCCTTGAGAGCAAGCAACCAATCGTGCTGACATACTTGCAATCGCTCACTCATGAAACAAAATATCACACTAAGTATGCACCCCTCAAAGGGTTTGGATACTTGGGCGTAAATATTGAGAATAGCAAGGCCTCTGGTTTAATATCCATTATGACTAGTCAAATCGATCATTTTACACATAATACCACAACTCGCTCCTTTGTTACGCCCTTGTATAAGCTTCTGCCAGAAAAAAAGAAGCTTAAGAATTGAAATAAAAAGAAAATTCAACTATATTACTGGCATAAAATCGATATGACACATCTTTTTTGTCCCGAATAGCGACTATAAAAAAGTTTTCCAATAAGTTTCACAGTCATTACCCCTTGTATACAACAACAAATGATAACTGTAATAATTTTGCACGTCGAAGGGAATTTATTTACGAGAAGAGTTTCTATAAAATAAACTGGGCTTTAAAACATTATTCAGTTTTAGATAAGTAAATATATATTAACAAGTTTTTATTTATAGTATAAAAATCTGGTGTGACAGGTCGCACCAGATTTTTTGTGTCGAGATATATTTAGTTTCCCATAGCACCTTAGTTCCAAACTTGACTATTTGTGTTTCATAAGTAAAAAAATTGAATCGAAATTTCCATAGGCTCTGTGTGTTACAATTATAATTTTATACACAATCGAGAATCCTAAATAAATACAAAATTTTAACAAGAAAAGGCCAAAAATAAAAAGACTCCGATTTTTCACAATCCAATAAGACGTTTCGGGTTAATTTTATTGACCCGTCTTCAGTCTTACAAAATTGTTAATGCCCCGGAGATGGAATCGAACTCAGGATCTCCAGCCTTTCCGGGGCATCGGTGTGCTAATCTTTGCACCAGGTCACCGGACTCTCGACTATACATATATAGGCCTACATATTCACAAATTTGTTAAACATATCAAGTTCAAATTGAGATTATTCATTGAATATTAATATCTTTCAAATATACATATAGGCCTACTGTAGATCTCGGAAATTATTTAAGTAAAATTTAGAAGTTAAATTTTAGGAAGTTACGAAAAATGGGATATCGAGTTGTTGGAAGACTGATATTGAAAGAAAAAACTTTCTTTTTTTTAGAATCTCAAAATAGGTATAAATAAATCAAGCCAATCCCTAAAGATATTAGTTCGTTAAGCTAGGAGCGCCATCAGCGGGTCGTGCATCTAATAACTTTTGATTTGTTAAACGAGTAAGAAAATGCATATTATTTGTTTGAAATTTTTATATCCCTAGATGTAAAGTTATATGATCAAAACCAAGAAATATAAAATTAATCGATATGGGCAGTAAAAAATAGAGAGAAAATCTCTATGATCTGGTGGCTTCGCCTATACATTTACTATATTAGTGTAAAAGCCATGCAAAGACACCTAGGAGCCCATCTAAACTAACGAGTTCAAACCTGTCTGCTGTGGCTTGAAAGAGTCAAGCCAAAGGCCATAGGAACTCAAGTGGCAACATAGACAAGAGTGAGTGGGTATCTGAGAGAGAGATGATCAGATTCATATTTTAAACTCAAAAGAATAATACAAATTTGCGTCATTTGGTAGATCAAGATGAGCCACTGATTGTTAATGTAAAAAAATTATAGACTCCTCCTGTCTGGGGTCTTTTCTCGTCTCAATCGAGAAAAATCTATTTCAAATGATTTGGCTACTAATCATTTGAAATAAATATATAAGATCAAAAAGGTCTAAATGGCCTTAAAACAAATTAAAAAAAAAAAACTATTAAAACTTCTAGCACATGATTATTATTTTCTCAAATACTACTGGTATTTATATATCCTTGAATATATTCAATATTTTGTTATGTTTAAATTTTCGGGGCGGTATTTAAATAGGCTAAGAAGGCTGCAGTCTAGTGAAACAAATTCAGAGGCGGCAAATGGACTTAAGCCAAAATGAGAATACAATTTTAAAGAGCATCTAAAAAATAATTGATTTATGAATTTTAATCAAAATCGTTGGAGCGAATTTTGAGAAAATCGAAAAAAACTGAAAAAGTACATCGGTAAAGTACTAGTATACTACTAGTACTAGTAGTAGCGACAATAAATCCGGCCCTGCAAATATTGATTGCAATATTTATATTAATATTAATAAATTTCGAGAAAATATTAACTGTAGCCCTATCAGAAAATACTATTGAATAAATATATAGATAAATATTTGTGGGGATATGATATTTTTTGTTATAATAAATAATGAATGGCGAAAAAATATAACGAATGAACTGAAATTTACCTAAAATGGCCTTCAAGTTTGGAAGAAATACGATTTCTTTAGGGAGCGAGGCGTGGATGCGTCTGCTACCAACTGACGCCATGATGCTTATGAAGGCAGGAATAATTAATTAACACATGTAACGCGGAGACAATGTCCTTTAAGAGAGCCGGAGCTCAACTGAAGCTACACGGGATTCACCTATTGGATATATGAAGCAGATTTGGCGCCAATAACTTAGACTCGAACCCTGGCTGATTGATAGGAAAGGGTCGCTCCTACCAGGTTGGACAAATTGGCCTAGCTCTTTTGGCCATAGAGCCTTTATAATTTAAAAAATGGCAAAATGCCAACTATTATTTAAAAACGCGCAATAATATAATATAAATTTTTAATATAGGCCTACTTTTAATTTTATTGAAAGAAAGGCAGCACGATTGGTTGCTTGCACTCCAGGCGCCACAAGTAACTCCAATTTCATTTCAATTTGGAGGAAAATTAATATTAAAATTCTAAATTAGATATATTCAAATTTCTTAATATTCAATAAGCAGTCTAGAGTGGTTCCCAACCTGGGGGCCCTGGCACAGATATTGAGATAAAAAAAATTTGGTGTTTGCTGTGTCTTCTACAGAGCCGGCCTTTTAAAATGACGACTTTTGCCTGACTTCAAAATATTTTTACTTTCTCTTACCTATATATGAAATATATAGAGAGAATTTTTTTATTTTTTTTATTTTTTTTACTTCCCATTTTCATGTTCATATATTCTTTTCTTATATTTTTCAAGGCGAAAAATAGACATGTGCATAATGACAGCAGATTTTTTTTTTAATTTATTTAATGACAATATAATTTATATAAATATAGCATTAAGTTAAATTTGTTTTGAACTTGGATAATAGGATTTTTCTATTTTGCATAAATAAGATAAAGCTCGTTCCTGTGACATGCACACCTGTGCTGGATTAACACACACACACACAGATGTATGCTTCGATATATATAAATAAAATGAATTCTGATATATAAAAAATAAATTATTTTCCTACTAAAAAATTCAAGAAACCTATTTTAAACATAAGAAAAGAAATAACTGTCTATCGCCTATAGCCAAGGGAATTTACAAGATGTCTAAATGCAGGTCAATCTTATAAAAAATTACCAAGAAAATTAATTTTTAAAAGCTTAAAGGGTGAGTGCATTCTTTCCTAACCTTTTAGGTTTTCACTATAAAAAACTTTTATATTAATAATTCATGTAGACGAGTTCTTTTCGCAAACAAAATTAACAATGTTAATTAGGTCTTTATGCAGGGCGGTTCTAGACTAATTAGTGTCGAAATTTGATATCTTATATTGTAGGCTATATTATATATATAATATTCGATATCAAAAGAAAAATATAAAATAAACAGATTTTGAATAGCATCGCACTTAGAGTTAAGAGACAATATAATTCGTCTATCTTTTAATTAAATTTTACTTTCTCTTACCCTAAATTATGAAATTTATAGAGAGAAAGTAAGTATTAGTTTCATGTCTAAAATTCGATGTCGAGATTTTTATGGATCTTAATGTTTTAAGGTCCCTGAATCCAAAAGATTTTTCGCAACATGGTCTGTCTCTCTGTGAACGAAATATCCCAGGAATTAAAAGAGCTACAAGGTTGAAATTTTCTACTTAAGTTAGACACACCCCCAAGTGGTGAAAATAAGCTTTTGAACAAAATCGGTCAAAAAGTACTAGTACTTTACTGATGTACTTTTTTAGTTTTTATCGATTTTCTCAAAACTAGCTCCAAAGATTTTGATTAAAATTCATAAATAAACTATTTTTAGATGTTCTTTAAAAAGTACATCAGTGAAATTTTTTGTGAAGATCGTTTGAAGTATACTTTACTGATGTACTTTTTTAGTTTTTATCGATTTTCTCAAAACTCGGCTTCAACGATTTTGAATAAAATTCATAAATCAACTATTTTTTTTACTGGAAAAAAATAAATTGCAATATGTACAGATTCTTTATGGCCGGATATACCGAAAATACTTAAAAAATAAAAATAAAATTCTGTCATTCACTGTCGCAAGGGGATATGTTTTCCAAATTTAATAAGCTTTAAGTGTTTAAAAAAATTACTCTTTAGGGTTTAATTAATCGTGTTTTCTCTAGAGCCTATGGACAATCACAAACAAGAAGACGTATGACTACATTAGTTTTCTCTCCCTTCAATTAATGTGAACGAGCTTTTAAAGATTACTAAAAACACATTACCATTGATGAATTTCCCCTCAGGGAAATTTGCACTGGTAATTTTACAAAAAGAAAAAGGGAAAAAAAAGAACTTAGAAAGTTTCTCTCTCGATTTCAATTCTAATTCTAATGGAATTGTATTCCATTAAACTTGGATCTTTTATTGTCAACGATAGCATCAAATTGACTAATATTGTATCGTTTTATTGTCTCAATACAGATAGATTAAGTGAGATGAAAGACTCTCGGGAGAGAAATAGATGTAGAATTAGCTAACTAGACTAGGGTTAGTTAGAAATAAAGTATCTTTATAGAATCCAGTTTGAAAATAATTTAGATTTAAACTGTCAACAGTAGGCTCTAGTTAAATATTATGAGTTTAGGGGTCATAAGTTTCAATAGTTTATTAATACAAAAACAAAAATTTTTAAAATATAAATTTATATAAAAATATTTTTTTTATTTATTCTTATTTATATTAAAACTAGCACTCATTTGGAAAATTGGTCCTGGGGTCCAATATTTGCGCCTCCCCTTAGACTAGACCGGCCTCAGGGAGCGCGCCTCACAGTTTGGAAAACGCTGGTATAAGGGTATTTTATGGCTGGTGAAATTTGTATCAGGATGAAAGTTAGAAGAAAACGCAACCAGAATTTTTTCTTTAAAAATATATTTTTAAATGAACAATATTCTAGCTACATTTTTCTAGCTTTCAAATATTTCTTAAAATCTTTGGATTTTGAGGCCCGAGGGGGGCAACCAACCTCCTAGCTCAATTTCTTCATGCTTTAAATTGAATCCAAACAGGCACTCAGACAGAATACGTTGCAAAAATCACTTTTTGGATTCAGGGGACCTCAAAACGTGTGTAGTCCATCAGTCTCGATATTGAATTTTTGACATGAATCCAATACTTTCCTCTATATATATGTATATTAACTTATACATATAGGTAAGAGAAAGTAAAAATTGAAATCCGAATTGAGATTAGTTCTACAAAAAGATGCGATGGATACCAAATGGCTTAAATAGAAATGCCTGTACTCCCAATATGTATATTATTAATTAATAACGGGCCGTATAAAGTCTTATATGGCCTGAGGTGCCGAAAAGATTGTGTGAATGTGTGTGTGAGTGTTGAATGTGAATGAGAAAAAAGTGTGTGTTTAAAAAAAAAAGATAAAAAATAAAGTAATTTTTTTTTCAATGACATAATAATTACCTTTAATAAGACTCTCAAGAGGGTGTGTTGGCTGACAGAGTGGTCAGGGTGGGTTACACTAAATTAATTATTCACTTTAAATCACTTAAAACACAACTTGAATAAGAGAGCACAACAGCTCGGCGCCTGCCAACTGGCGACGCGCTCGACTCGACTGAACGAGAGATTCGTCTCTCTCTTATGTATAGGAATAAATAAGATGAACATAACAATTCCCTTTTTATTAAAAGTAAAAAAATAGCTTTTGCTCTAATCTAACTATATTTAAAGCTCGAAAAGAATGTCAACAAGTGATTTGGAATATTCCAAGGCCTTTCTTAAATAATCAACCCCAGTGGTTTCCAAACTTTATGTTACAAAGCCTCCCTTAAAAATATTTAAACGTATGACGTCCCCCCCCCACCCATTTAATAAAATAATACAAAATCAAAAATTTTTAATAAAAAATATAAATTTATATAAAAATATTTTTTTTATTTATTCATATTTATTATTTTAATTAAAAGCTCGATGAGCCGCAGTGGCACCGTCTCTACTGACTGCGGTTCATACGAGTCTTTAATTAAGGAAAACCTCCGTCCAGAATCTTCTAAATTTTATTATTTTATTTATTAAACCCAGCAATCATTTGGAAAATTGATCTTGGTGGCCAATATTCGCGCCTCCCCTTAGACTAGTCCGCGCCTCACAGTTTGGAAAACGCTGGTGTAAAGAGTTCCAACCCCTAAAAAACATACAGATTCCCACAGGGAATTAACATTGGCTCTATGGAAGGAAGAGCCGGAAAATGAATTTGAAAAATATTAAATACATCAGTAAAGTGTACTCAGAGAACCTCAAAACATGTATTTCCATCAAAATCTCGACATCGAATTTTTGACATGGTCGCAATACTTTCTCTCTAAACTCTCTATATATTTCTTATATAGGTAAGAGAAAGTATAAATGGATAAAAACTCACCAAATGAAGCATTTAGTTGGCGATCCGAATGGCCAGTGTTTGTAAGATTTGTTGTTGTTTTTTCTAAAATATGAATTCGAACCATCTGGCAGCAAGCCTTTAAGTGGATGAAGAATCAATCATTCATCACAAACGAATGAAAAAGCCATCTGAAAGAAAAGGAAAATATTAATTTGCATTTGAAATATTTTTATTTGTTAAATAATACAATAGAAAGTTTAGTAAAATAATGAGGGTTTCGAACTATTATTTGTTTTTGTTTAAACTCAAGTCATTTCGAGAAAAAGATCATAGGCTGAGAAGTTGCTTCCAATATTGAATATTGCATTGATATGTCATTGCATTCATTCTGTTTAAATTCAAAACCCTATTAATAATTTAAAAAAATTATTTGTTTGAAGTTTAATATTAGTAAAATATGTGGGCCCTAGATGTGATTTCTTTTTTTTTATTTTAAACTATACACAGGTCATTCAATACTCGTTAGTTAAGGCTCATTCTGAATCACTTAAATTTTTGTTTTCATTTAAATCTGAGATTTTGAGAGAGGTCAGTCAGTTTTATAAAAAAAAAGCTTTTTTTTTTTTAATAAAAAACACTCACACTTTTTTCTCATTTACACTCACACTCACATTCACACAGTCTTCTCGGCAACTCAGGCCATATAAGACTTTAACGATAACCATTATTGATTAATATACATAATGGGGGTCCAGGCATTTAAGCCATTTGGTATCCAAATGGCTTAAATAAAATCATCGGACTGCCTGGGATCCGAACCCCCGACCCTTGGTATTCAAGATAGGTGTGCTACCAACTAGGCCAAGCCCGGGGGCAAAAAAAGTTGAAAGAAAAATTCAGCTTGTTTAGTAAGCAATGGAAAAAAGTTTGTATCTAAATACAACGATACTTTCCTTTATACTAAATTTGAGAATAATATACGTATATTTTTTTATTTTAATTTCATATACAGAAACCTATATTAATAGAAAAAGGCATTTGTAATGTTAATAAATATTAAGACATTCAAAAATGATATTGAAATAAATATTTATTGCATTGTTTTATATTTTGGTAGCTCAGGGGCCCACATCTTGTAGATGGATGGCAACCACGAGCTGCCCAAGTTGGGACAGGCAGTCCTTCTTTTCATTATACCTATGTCTGTCTCTTCCTTCTATATTTTTAACAGGCGTCAGACCGTGCGATGGGCCGGCCTGTTCTATCCTTTCCGATTGCAAAAACACTTGAGAGGGGGGAATGGAGGGAAAGAGCGGTCCGCCGATCCCGCACCGCGAGAATAAGGCGAGGATAGAAGAAGTTTTACATTTTGGAGGAATATTTAGCTTTTATGAATATTCTGAAATATTAAATTTCAAAATTTAAACAGAAAAATATAATTAATGGTGAATAAGGCTGCGGAGATTTTAAAAGGTCGCAGAATCCCCAGTCCTAGGACAGAAGTTTTAGTTGAAAGCTTTTCAAATAAGCCCATTAATATATTTATTTTTCAATTATGATACTGAATGAATTAGTAGGTCTATTATTTTTTTTAAAGTACAGAGGCAAGGGGAAAAACTTTTGAAACCAAGAATTAAATAAAGCGAAAAGTCTTTTTGTATATTTATCCAATGTCAATATAAAAGACCATTTATTTCTGTATTTTTAGATAAACTTTATTTTTTTGTGCGATTTCCTTTTCTCTCTTTTCTAAATATAATTGAAAAGAGTTAAAAAGTAAATAAAAGTTATACGTAAAAGGCAGAGAGAGAAATTAATTAAGCACTCCAAATTTTATTTGAAAAGTTTTTTTCTAAAGAGAATAATTAATCGTTAATTAAAAACAGTTCGTTCTTGTTCAGCCTACCTTTAAAAATAAAATTTTCTTTTAAATTGAATTCTAAAAAAAAATTTTACACAAAGAAAGTGAGTAGAAATGAATTTTTAAAAAACTTTATTTCACGACAATAGGAAAAGATCGAATTTTTATCAAATGCTTCTTCCTTGATCTCTCTCTCTCTCTCTTTTTTGTATTCAGTAGTAAATAAATAAAAAATGTGAATTCCTTTGTGAAAGAAAAATCCTTTGTTTGATTGACCACCTGTTTTCAAGATTATCTATTTCGTATGGGAGCTTAAAGAATCAGAACGTGATCTCTTCTAAATCCCGTTATACATGTTCTCTCACAATCACAAATTATACACTATGTATAATTTTTTATATGTTTTTATTATTTTATCCGATTTCTTAAAATTGATAAAGCAGTGTGAGATAATTAATAGCAACCTTAGAAAGAGATAGAGAGAGAAAATCCATACATTATTAATCCAAAGGGACATTCATTATTATGAAAAATAGATCTGCTTATTAAAAAAAATAGAAATATTAATACTCATTAAGAACACACTTCTCTTTTGCTAATCAATATGCCTGAATTTTTTTTTTACTTTCTTTTACCTAAATATGAAATACAGTAGCCATATATAGTGATAAAGTATTGCAATCATGTCAATAATTTAATGTAAATACATATTTTGATTTAGGAAGAAATACAAGAAAATCCTTGAATTGACTTTTTACTTTTTTAGTTATGAAATGCAAGTGGTCAAGTTTGGAACTAAGGTGCTATGGGAAACTAAATATATCTCGACACGAAAAATCTGGTGTGCCAGCACAGTACACAACTTTCGATTACCGAAGGTGATGGTTTTGTGCTGTGCCTTAAAACACACCAGATTTTTTTTAATATACAGAAGGTGCCCTCTAGAATTTTTGGACGTGATGATATTTTCAAATAAAAATGTAGTCTAAGAGAAAATATTAAAATTTTTTTATAGCCTACTAAATTATCGTCGTTTATAGCGTAATGAAAATTATAATCAACGGGTTCACTATTTATATCAAGGGGAGGCTAAAACTCAAAATTAAATGAAAAATAAAATTATTTGGGGAAAAAAAAATCACAATATTTATTCATCTTGATAATTCTATAGTTGACAACGAGATTGAGAGAGGGTTAATTGATTATCTAGCCAGCGATTCTGAATTTTGCTAATCCTATCAATGACTATGATACATACCAAAGATAATGAAGGCAAGAAAAAATATTTTATAGCTATGATTGAACTCTTCAATGAAGATGAATAAATATTTTGGGCTGAAACTTATTCGCTTACAAAGGGTTATTAATAAACATGGGGCCTAAATGGCCTTCGATGCCAAAAAAGACCGTAAATTAATAAAATGGCTTATTTATTAAATTATTGAAATATAAAATTATATAGAATTTAGGAAGTTCCAAGAGTCAATTGATAAGAAACATATGTCGGAAGTTTACTACTTATTTTAGCCGGATCTTCAGGCAGGTATTATAAAAAATTATTAAAAACAATTTTCTATTTTCAGGATTTTATTGACAGATGACTGGTGCGCAAGTAAACAACCAGTTTCGGTCCACTAAGAGACCATCATCAGATCTGCAAAAATAATTTGTAACATGAGCTATTACAAGTCAAATAGTCTTTCATGAATTTTTTTTTATTGTAAGAATATATATGTATATAAGCTTATATAAAAAAAAATTTCATGAAAGACTATTTGACTGTAATAGCTCATGTTACAAATTATTTTTGCAGATCTGATGATGGTCCCTTAGTGGACCGAAACTGGTTGTTTACTTGCGCACCAGTCATCTTTCAATAAAATCCTGAAAATAGAAAATTGTTTTTAATAATTTTTTATAATACCTGCCTGAAGATCCGGCTAAAATAAGTAGTAAACTTCCGACATATGTTTCTTATAAAATTATAATATTGGACGAGAAGTTTGATTTTAGATTAAAATAAAAGCTGAATTTTATTAAAGCCGAATATATTTAAGAATCCTACCATTCGAGGGATGTTTGAAACATTCAAATTATTTCCTGTCCCTATAAAAATGTCACATTATTAAATTGAAAAATCCTATTGTAGCTGAAAACTCACCCTTTAGTCAAGAGATTAAAAAATAAAAATTTATTTTAAGAAGTTGCTCTGAAGAATGAGTAAAATTTTAAAATAATTTATATTAATGAGTTAAAGTAAACGACTGAAATAAGACATTTTTGTTAAAACAAAATGTTTTTAAATACAATAAATTTTTTATTTAAATCAAATTAAATGCATCACCTAATGACGACTGCAGGAAGGTTGTATTATTATTTACTAAAAAAATAAACCACGATTAAAGCCAAAAATGTCTTTTATTTATAATAATAACAATCGTGGAAGTTTAAATCAATTAAGTAAACGACATTGAATTATATACGATAAAATGGTGGCCCGGTGTCTGCAGACATTTTCAAGAAGAATGAATATTAGCCAAGGAAAATGTCATTCTATTAAATTCAATTAAGTTGTTATTGAGTTTGGAATTGGAAAAAGAAAAGAAATAAACTAACTATAGATTTGATTTATATAAAGTTAATAATAATTTATCCTGGAAAATATCTAACAACAAAATAAAAGGTCGACGAGAAATTTATTATTTGTAAAAGGATTTGTTTTTTTGTTCGCTGCCTTTTCCAAATATACTTGACAATTTATCGGTTCTGTTGTCCAATATCTTTTATTGTAATAAGAAGGACGAGAATAAGGTTATGAAATAATAAATAAATAACATATGATTTCCTCTAACCGGTGCTGTAAGTGAAAATCTTTTCTTTTATCAGGGGGATGAGTTACTCAATCAAATTCGAGAGAAACTTTTGCTTCAGAGATAAATCGGCTGGAAAAAGAGTGGATTTAAAAATCCTATACGCGGCAACTCAGGCGAATGTTTAAGTTGTGCTTTTTTTTATTAATAAATTTTTTTAATATAACATTTCATCTCAAAAAGAATAATTTCCTGAAAATAATATAGGCGAGGAAAGAAAAAAAATGTTTTCCTTACAGAAAAAACAATAACAAATTTATATGTACCATGACTTTGGTTTTGACCTGATTGGGGTGGGATACCCTTGACGAGGGAATTTGCCCCCCCCATAACTTTGTCACTGTTTTCAGAAACGAAAATTCGATCGTAGGTACTTTTACCTGATTAAAAAAAAAAATAAAATAAAATGAAACAAAAACTTCCCGAAATTTGTTAAAAATATGCAAAATGTTTCAAATATGCAACTTAAGAAGTATTCACCAAATATGCAAAAAGATGCAATATTAAATTTGATCCATAGTATCGTATCAAGGTAGAATGATTATATAAATAAGAAATTATATATACAGAGGCGTACCGAGGCAGTTGGGGGCCTGGGGCGGCACTAGAAGAGGGGGCCTTATATTGTTTTTTTGGGGGGGTGCTCATCTTTAATATCCCTCTCCTCCATACACAAAAATATTTTTAAAATACAGTATATCCCTGAACCCCAAGGGCCCCGGGGCCTCTCAAAGAAAATTTTCATTAATTTTTTTTTTTCTAAATTTTCCCTTTTCTTGGCCCGGGTAAGAAATTTTTTATTTTGTTTTTTTTCTAAATTTTCCCATTTTATTGAGCCCTGAGGGCCCCGGCCCCTCAAAGAGAAATTTTCATTAAATTTTGTTTTTTTTTATCTAAATTTTCCCATTTTACTTGAGCCCAGGCCCCGGGGCCCCTCAAAGAGAAATTTTCATTAAATTTTGTTTTTTTTTATCTAAATTTTCCCATTTTACTTGAGCCCAGCCCGGGGCCCTAAAAAATTTTCATTAAATTTTTTTTTTTTTTATCTAAATTTTCCCATTTTACTTGAGCCCGACCGGGGCCCTAAGAGAAATTTTATAAATTTTTTTTTTTTTATCTAAATTTTCCCATTTTATTGAGCCCAGGGGGGGCCCTCAAAAATTTTATTAAATTTTGTTTTTTTTATCTAAATTTTCCCATTTTACTTGAGCCCTGAGGGCCGGGGCCCTCAAAATTTTATTAAATTTTGTTTTTTTTTATCTAAATTTTCCCATTTTACTTGAGCCCTGAGGGCCCGGGGCCCTAGAAAATTTTATTAAATTTTGTTTTTTTTATCTAAATTTTCCCATTTTACTTGAGCCTAGGGCCCCGGGTAAAGAGAAATTTTATTAAATTTTGTTTTTTTATCTAAATTTTCCCATTTTATTGAGCCTAGCGCTAAAAAATTTTATTAAATTTTGTTTTTTTTATCTAAATTTTCCCATTTTATTGAGCCCTAGGGCCCGGGGCCTAAGAAAATTTTTATTAAATTTTGTTTTTTTTTATTAAATTTTTTTTACTTGAGCCCTGAGGGCCCCGGGCCCCTCAAGAAAATTTTATTAAATTTTTTTTTTTTATCTAAATTTTCCGTTTTTACTTGAGCCCGAGGCCCGGGCCCTGAAATTTTATTAAATTTTGTTTTTTTTTATTAAATTTTCCATTTTTACTTGAGCCCTAGGGCCCCGGGGCCTCTCAAAAAATTTTCATTAAATTTTTTTTTTTATCTAAATTTTCCCATTATACTTGAGCCCTAGGGCGCCCTCAAAGAAAATTTTCATTAAATTTTTTTTTTATCTAAATTTTCCCATTTTTATTAGCCCAGCCCGGGGCTCTAAAGAAAATTTTATTAAATTTTCTTTTTAAATTTTTTTATCTAAATTTTTCCGTCTTTATTGAGCCCTGAGGGCCGGGGCCTTTAAAGGGAAATTTTTTAAATTTTTTTTTTTATAAATATATGGGGGCCTATGGGCTGGGGCCGGCACCCCCCCCCCCCCCCTCGGTACGACTGTTATATAATATTTAAGATATTATATACATCGGTAGGTAAGCGGAAAGGAGATTTATATAATTAGATATTACTTCATTACGAAAAAGATATAAGGGTGTGCCGCGGGAGTTGAAAGGATCACCGATTTGGCTAGTGCCCTAACCACTAGACCACAGAGCATTCGGGTATATGAACTCAGTGGAAGAAATTTATCATGGAGGATAGGATTTGGCGACAGAATGATTCGAAAGAAAAATTGGTTTTCCGTACATGTTAGCAAATAGAATATACAATTGCGTAGGAGCTCGGTCTTTAATGATAAGATATTTAAAAAGTTTCAATCAGGATTAGAGCCCTGCACGGGTACGGGTTGGCCCGTAGGCCCGTTACCCGCCCGGCCCGCGGGCCGGGCCGGGCGGGCTTTGGAGGCCGTGAAAAAATTACGGGCGGGTACGGGCGGGTAGCAAGTCTAAATAAACGGGTTTGGGTGGACGGGCATGCAAATGAAATTTTATTTAAAAATTGCTAGACATTCGTTCATTCACTCACTAAATCTCGGGCGGGTATGGGCGGGTTTGAAAAAATTCTGGGCGGGCTCGGGCGGGCCTGAAGAATGGTAAAAAATTACGGGCCGGGTACGGGCGGGAAGTCAAAAAAAAATACGGACACGGGCCGGTCCGGGCCAAAAAAATCGGCCCGTGCAGGGCTCTAATCAGGATAGTCCCAGGAAAGGTATTCTATTCAGGATTTCTGGGATAGGGAAGCAGTGGCGTTTCAAGGATGGAAGGGGCAATCATTTAGTTCTGTATTCAAATTAGAATAAAGAACTTCATTATGATTAAAATGATTAATAATTTGTATGTCCAAAGGGTCCTTGCACAGCTGGTGATATAAATTAATTATTAGAAATTTTGCAATCCACCTAATATTTTTGTAAATAGAAAAAACTGGTGTTACTGATCACACAGCATACAACTTTCTCTTACCTTCGGCAATCGAAAGTTGTGTTCTGTGCTTGTCACGCCAGATTTTTTGTGTCGACGTACATTTAGTTTCCGCCGATATATTAAAATTCAAGATATAAAATTTATAATCATAAAGATTTCTTTAAAAAAAAATTTATATTTTGTTACCATGGCAACCTTTTCTTCTATCTTTCCTATGAAGTACAAGAGTAAAGTGTGCTTCAAACAATTTTGGAGTCAAAATGAGAAGGTATACATTTTAAAGAGCATCTAAAAAATAATTTAATCAAAATCGTTGGAGCGAATTTTGAGAAAATCGAAAAAAGAAAAACTACATTAGTAAAGAACTAGTACTCTTTGGTCGATTTTGATTAAAAGCTTATTTTCAAGCCCTAGGAAGGTGCCTAACTTTAATATAAAATTTCAACCTCCTTGCTCAATTCCTTCATGCTTAAAATTGGATACAGACACACCCACACCTAGACAATCAGACCATGTCGCGAAAAACACTTTTTTGGATTCAGGAGACCTCAAAACGTGTATATCCATCAAAATCTCAACAATCGAATTTTTGACATGAAACCAATACTTTCTCTCTATATATTAACATATATAGGTAAGAGAAAGTAAAAATTAATACTAATATAAAATTATTTAGTTGTTAGTAGTAGACTTGAGTACTTTGGCTACTAAACGGCTTTTATAACCTAGTCAGGGGCGTATTTAAGGGGGGGCCGAGGGGGCCCGGCCCCCCCGAAATTTCCCAAACACATATACATATATAGGGATATAGAATAGAATAGAATAGAATTTTATTTAAAGTTCTCTGAAGCAAAGCTTCTTAGAGAAAAAAGAGAAAATACAGTATTATTTACAGAGCGAGTTTAAGATTTACCAGTAAATAGACAAGATATTCTTTTTTTTTTTTTTTTTATATACAGACATCAGCGCAACAAATTTTTCCGCAGGATGGACAACTTTGGTTCCGCAATAGAAAAAATGTTCCTCAAAAAATTTCGTGTGAAAAAAAGTATAATTTCTTAAAAAAAAATTTTCCTCAGAAAAATTTTTGAGTTCGGGCCCCCCCGAAAAAAATTTCTATATACGCCCCTGAATCTAGTCCATCGGATTAGCAAAAAGTAATTTTAAAAATGGATGATTTGAATTGGTGATAATGGCATATTGAAATATTTTCCAATCAATTTAGCCAGTTAAATTACCGATAACTCACTTATCAAAAATGACTAATTCCGAACCTCATGTTTCTCTGTTGACATGAATTTTAGATAGATTTTTAAAGGAAAAATCCATTTAAATTTGTATTTAATGTTTTATAAGTTAATACGAATCAAAAATTTATAAAAAAAAAAAAAATCGTAAAAGGATATTTTTCAAGATACAAGTATGAACTAAATCTGGAATATAATCTAAAATCATATATAGGCTATATTATTTATACAAACGGAATTTCCATTTCCTTTATTGATAGGTTAGTAAAAAATAATAATACTTAATAGAAAGTATAGACCTTGCCCGAGGTAATATATTGCTTTACTTTAAAGGGGAAAGAACTATAGTTAAGATAAAAGAAATAGGGGTGAAATTCTACTTATCTCTAGAGTACTTAGAACAAAGTGAAAAATGTCGTTGGTCAGGCATTGATAAAAAAAATTCATAAATTACATACAGTATTATAAATTTATTTTATGAGCTGATAGTAGTCTATATGAAATATTTTTTTATATTATAATCTAGACATTAAGAAAAATTGGACGGGACGAAGTTGATTTATTTGCTTTATATTTTCAAAATGCAGCAAAATATAGCGTCATTTTTCAAATCAATTTTCATAATATTATATAAAATTAATTAAAATAAGTAAAAATGGCTGAAAATTATTTTATTTTATTTTCTAGTATTTCTTTCAAACGAAAGTTTAGAGATTATACCCTAGATTCGGCCCTGATGTTAATATACAATATATAGAAGAAAATATTGGATTCATGTCAAAAATTCGATGTCGAGATTTTGATGGATATACACGGTTACCCCCTGAGGCATGAAAATAAACTTATAATAAGTCTGTCAAAGAGTACTAGTACTTTGCTCATGTACGGTGAGGGTCGAAATTAAGTCCCACCTATTCGTTTTCTACTTGTTATTATTTCATTGTTTTTATAAAACAAAATGAAAATCTCAAATTTGAGAGATACTATCCCGTTCACTAAGATAATGTTTCAACAAGAGCCTACGGTAGAGAGCTTAAATATGATGAAAATCTTTCTTTATTGGAAATTTACTAGGTTTGAACCATGAAAGTTTCTATTAAAAGATATAGGCCTATAATATTTTTTTAAAAACAATGAAATAATCACAAGTAAAAAACGCATGGGTGGGACTTAATATTGTCCCTCACTGTACTTTTTCAGTTTTGTTTTTTTTTGATTTTCTCAAAATTCGCTCTAATGAATTTGATTAAAATTCAAAAATCAATTAGTTTTTAGATGCTCTTTAAAACGTATATTCTCATTTTGTTCTCAAAATTGTTTTAACACACTTTACTCTTGTACTTCATAGGCATGGGCGTAACTAGGGGGGTGCCGGGGGGGCCTGGACCCCTCCAGAAGGCTCGGGGCCCCCCATCCCCCCCCCCCCAAAAAAAAGCTCCCTGCCCCAAGAAAAATTGAGAAAATATGAAGCTTTCCAGGCCTCCCGGAGGATTTCTGGTCCCATGGAACCCCCTCCCCCCCCAGCGAGGATGGCTGGTCCCTTGGCCCCCCAGCCAAATTCTCTAGTTACGCCCATGTTCATAGGAAAGATAGGAGAAATGGTTGCCATGGTAACAAAATATAAATATTTTCCCATGTTTATAAATTTTACCAGTCACACCAGATTTTTTATTAAATGGATTTTCATGTATCATATCACCAGAAGTTAGCAAATAAATTACCTATCTAATTTATATAAATTATCATCTATTTAAATGTTATTTAGTGAATGTTGAAACATACTATAACCATTAAAACAATTTTTAGTGTTTGCTAAATTATAGCTTTGCGGCAGACATTCTCATTAAAAAAAGACGATAATTTGATGGGTTATAATCGATCCCTTTAAAAATATTTATTTATTCATTTGTTAAATGACTGACATTCTCTAATCTAACAAAACATCAAAATCCTCTAAAACGAGAGTGGTTAATTGAAATAAATAAATAAATCCACGTTTATTGTTACAGGAACGGCGGCTGTCTGGCTACCAGGATCTGGATAGTCCATTACTAGGTCCAGGAGGCCTTGGTCTCGCCAATGCAGGCGGCGGTGCCGCAATTCTAGCTGCTGCAGCTGCAGCGGGATCTAGCTACGGAAGCGAACAACTCGGCGACCTCCTCGGTCCCCCATCCAGAACAGCCCTCGATGGGGTTTGGCAACCAGTCGCAGGCACACGATTCAAATTTTTTGTATATTCTGCATTTTTGGATACGCGATTAGAGCCAATGGTAAATAAATTTATAAAAGAAAAGAATTATTAATAAAATTGAAAATAAATGATAAATCCTGATATTCTTTCGTACTTTTTGTATTTGTAGGATATTTGTAGGAAATATACAAATATCCCTAAAAATTGTGAATATTTGGAAATAAAAAGTACAAAAGATTATCATGATTTATCTTTTATTTTCAATTTATTAAATTTATGAATGATTAATTAAATTTAAATATTTTTAATTTATCATAACAAAAATTCAAATTATTAATTATCTTATTTGCAAACAAGTAATCTGCCCTCGGGCTGATGTAGTTGGCAGCGCGCCTGCATTGTATACCAAGGGTCGCGGGTTCGCATCCCAGGTAGTCCGATAATTTTATTTAAGCCATTTGGTATCTAAATAGCTTAAATAAGAATGCCTGGATCCCCAATTTTCCGTTCCTGAAAAAGTGCTATTTAGAGCTAACTATCAGAGTACATCCAAAAATTCTAAAGAGAGACACTTTCTAGGATTCATCTCAAAAATACGATGTTTTAAGGTCCCCTGAGTCTAAAAAAGTAGGTCCCGTAAAATGGTCTGTTTGTGTCTATCTGCGTTCAATATAAAGCATGAAGGAAGGATTTACTACGAGGATGAAATTTTATATTTAAGTTAGGCATCTTTCTGATGAGTGAAAATTTAAATTAAATCGGCCAAAAAATAGTAGTACTTTACTGATGTCTTTTTTTTAGTTTTTTCGATTTTCTCAAAATTGACTCTAACGATTTTGATTAAAATTCAGAGTACAACTATAGTAGTAGTAGAAGGTTGAAATTATTTTTTGCTAGTGTTAAAAGATCCAGATGTTTTCGAATCCGATGTTAAATAAATTAGAAACTAATCGATAAGAATAAAAAGGCCTATATATGGACCCTGTTACGCATTAGTGTGTCAAGCTCCAGCTACCGAGTTTTGAGAAAATTAGCATTAAAGTTTTTTGTTTTGATTAGGCTAAGGTCTATATAATTTTTTTTGTCAATTGTGCAAGTAACATTAAATACGCTTTAAATTACAACGGCAAAACCCCCGAAAAAACCAAAAAAAAGATCAGGTTTTTAGGACATATTTCATAAAAAATACTATTAACTATAGCATTTGAAACAATATTCCGTGCTTAACTCAATTTTTAATTTTTTGGAGCTTGACACACTAATGCAGAACAGGGTCCATATATAATAACAGAAATTTTATTACAACAAGTCATAGAAATTGTGTAAAGCTAATTTATTTATTTTTAGTAAAGACAAGAACCTATGAGTCGAGTAAACTAAAGTGGCCAGAATGCAAGCAAACCCAGCAACGATGCGAGTTAGAAAATTATGACTCGGTCCTAAAGTAAATGAATGAGATTCCGCTGACGTGCCAACCAGTTACTGACGCGTACTAATTGGTTCGCTCGTCTGTGGAATCTCATTCATTTACAATGGAAGTGACTTATAACCAAAGTCCGGGTATTTATGAAGTTAAAATTGAAAAATCTATTCACGCATAACCTTAAAATTTTTGGTTTGTGAGCCCCTTAAAAGGAGGGTCTTCTACTCTTCTCCCCTAATCTTCAAAACGTTTCCTGAAATTCTCTTCCTATTAAAAATAAACTCGATGAAAACAGTGGCGTTATTTTAACTTTTTCTTGGGGGTGGGGGGGGGCAAATTTTTTTCTTGGGGCAAAGTTTTTTTTTTCTTAAAATTTATTTGAGTAGTGAGGATATTCAAGGCAGCCAAAAAGAATAAAGAAAAATATATTTATCTTTAGCTTTATTTCACACGCTTGTCGACGTTTCGGTCGATATTCCTACCTTCATTAGGACAAAGTGCTGCCTGAATATCGGCCGAAACGCCGACAAGCGTGTTATGAGTCCGGCAGCACTTTGTCCTGATGAAGGCCGGAATAACGGCAGAAACGTCGATAAGCGTGTGAAATAAAGCTAAAGTTAAATATAATTTTCTTTATTCCTTTTGGTTGCCTTGAATATCCTCACTACTCATTATACATTCAGCCACTCCTCCTGAAATTAATCATTAAAATTTATTTACAAATAGGTATTCTAATTTGGCCAAAATATATTTAATTTAATTAATTGTTTAATTTTGTATAGTTTATATACTCGTAGATATATTATGAAATATTTTATTAAGAATAATAGAAAATTTTCAAAAAATCAGAGCCCTTGGGGGGGGGGGGGGCAAATGCCCATTAAGACGCCACTGGATGAAAATTCGTCCAGTTGTTTGGGAATCAATGCGTTACAGACAGACAGACTTTGTGTTTTATATAAGAGTATAAATTAATAAATTACACAGTGAAAAAGCTATTATCTAGATGATTTTTTCTCTTTTAATGCTTGGATGAAATAGAATTTATTGTCGTATGTTTTTATAATTATAAACCACGAATTAGATCGTTAAATATGGGAATAAATTATTTCAAAATTAACAACTTTCAAATAATTGAGGAATATACATTCCCCCAATTAAATAGTTGATGATAAATCTGATTAGCATCTATGTTCTATATTAAAATAGAATTTAATATGAAATTTCAAAATGTGCATGTATTATGTAATCTCTGTCTATGTATTATGTAATTTCTATCATTAACTCATCTTTATTATTAAATAATTTTGTTTATTTCAATTTCAAAGAGAAAACAAATTAGAGGAAGATTATAATTTTATTTTACCTTTTTTAACCGACTTTTATTAAATCTTCAGAGGGAGAAAATCAAATCAATGTCAAGATAATAAAATTTTGGTTTCTAATAATAATAAGTTTAATCAAATTTTATTTTCATATTTTAAATTTGACGAGACATTAATTTGAAAATTTGTTTTAAAGCACGAAGGAAGAGATTGAATTAGATTAGATTTTGATTGCAAGCCACTGGTATTCAATTTCTACTCTAAAGTAGTTGAGTCGAAACTTGTATTGAAACGCCTGCAGGTTATGCAAACCAGCATAAGATGTCTTTAACAAAGAGCAATTGCCCTTTCATTCACAGAAGCGTTCTCGATTTTGAAATTGGTTATCGATTTTGTAGCTCCACGTTCGAATAAGAAAATAAAAATTAAATACGTAGATTTTATGTGTATGGTTTATATTTATTATAAACATAAAAGAATTGAAATTGCTTTTTTTTAATCCAAAATAGAAAATAATCATACTAATATATAAAGCGCTAGCCACTCCGGTTCTTGTATTTTTTATATTAATCAGAACGTGATTCTTTTTTATTTTTATAAAAACACTTTGAACAAACGTTTTTTAAAAAGAATGCGGCCTTCCTCACAAAAAAGATTCCTCTAGTTCTCTACTCATTTCTATTCTAACTTTACGCGACGATAAGAAATAGTAACAATGTACCACTAGCTAACAGCCACCCTACTTCTACGAAATTCCAAAATGAAAAAGTATTTTTTCTTTATTTTTTAAAAACAAGCCTCTAAGTAAATGTGATTTTTATTTAAATTTGTAATTATACTGTAAAAAAATTTTTGTTGATTTTACAAATGTGTAGGAAGCAAATTTCATAAACAAAAACATAGGCCTACTATAATAAGTCTGCAAAAACTATTTACAAATGTATTGTCATTTTCGAAAGGCTTTTGAAAATTTGAATAAAAATGTGTTGTAATTTTAGGAAGACTTATGAAAAATAGAGTTCAATTGTGTGGTAATTTTAGAATTCCCAAATTGCTTTCGAAAAAAATAAACTTTTAACAAAAATTACTATACAATCTATGCAAAATTACAATACATACTCTATTTTTCGAAGAAAATTGTTTTTTGTTGTTGTTGTTAATATTTGAACGCATAAATTTGTAAATAGGTAAATTAGTAGATAGGTAGGCTAAATGCATAGTAGTTATTTACAAGGAAAATTTGTAAATTTAGTATTACAAAACACACTAAAATTAAGATTTTTTTTACAGTGTACCTAGATTTTTTTGAAATATAAAAAGATAAAATAATTTAAAAATAATTATTACTTTTTAGATATATAATAAAAGTAAAAAAAAAAAAAATATGGCCATTATACTACAGTGAACTTGTAATATATATAAATTATTGCTTAAAGCGATTCCTTTTAATTTATCTTTTAAAAAATAATAAAACAAGGATAAATAAATGAACCAGACATGGTTAACGAAGAGGAAACTGAATTCAAACCCCTATCTAACTTATTCCTGCTTACAAAAACAACAACGGTTTCTACTTGTTTGTAAATCTGATTAAGCAAGAAATTGATGTTCAATTTACCAAGATCTCTCTCACGCTTTGTGTTTACGTATATTAATATTAATTTTATAATTTTTTTTCTTTTTTAAACAAATATTATTCAACAATTTATCAAAAATTTTCCTAGCTAGTAGAAATAAGAGATAAAAAAAATATTAGAGGGTTACAACTAAAAAAAAAATCAAAACAACTAAATCATTTAGGAGGGAGTGCATAAGGGTGAGAAAGGGTATTTTATCATTCCAGGGTTTTTTTTTAAGTAATTTTATTTTTCCTTTCCCCGCTATATTTATGAAATAGGCTATATTGGCTAGGGGAAAATTCTCAAATGGTTTTTTTTTTTTATTAAAAAAGGAAAAAGAAATAAATGCAAAATAAAAAATGAACTTTAAAATAGACCTACCCAGAGTATATTCATAGATAGAAGATTATTGTTTTGTCTCCTTCAAACAACAAAAAATGCTTTTGCTGCCCCGAGCAATCCACTAAGCAAGAAGGATATAGAGCAGTGGTTCCCAAGCTTTTGTAGCCTATCGCCTCCTTTATGGGGGTTCACTAACACCTATCGCCCCCTTTTCATTTTCATTGTATGGCTAATAATTTAAAGTAATTTTTAACAAAAAAGTACTTTATTTCAAAGTTAAAAATAAATCAAGTTCCTCAGATAACTTTTCAAAGTGAATAAATACAACAGCTGCAGAAATAGTAACTAAAACGTTGAAATTTTTTAAAATTGTATTTTTAATTACTAACAAAAATTAAGCATGATTAATGGCAAAAATTTATTTTAAAATATACTCCTGAACCTATGAATAGTATGCAAGATTTTTATTATTTATCTCTACCCAAATCTTTTAAAAATCTAATACAATAATTTTATTTTTATGAAGAAAATAACAAAAATGAATCTTTTTTCAGAGGTCAATCTTTATTTAATGAAAACAAAAGGGACGTTTTGATTTTAGATTGGAATTATCTTCAGACTATTTTATTTTTATGACAATTTTTTCTCCCCTTTTATACTGGCCATCTTCTAAATAGGAGATTTTTCTCTTTGATTTCTGTTCTTTTAACTCTAATAATTTGTACCCCTTTGAATACTCATCGCCCCTCACTTATTTATTGCTCCCCTGATAACCCAAATCGCCCACTTGGGCGGACTGTGATTGCCCCCATATTGGGAACCATTGATATAGACCAAACACTCTCCTTCAAGCTGCAGAGCTCCAGTATTTTGACTACTTTTAAGAAAAAAAAAGCAAAATTTTCTGATTTAATTTTAACTTGCAAGATAGAGTATATATTTACAAATTAGAAATGCTGGAGAGTGTAGTAGTCTGGCGGAAGGATTGGTCAAAAAAATTCTCTATTTAATATTATTTGTGGTTTATCTGTTAATTTATTATAAATGAGAGCAACGGCATAGATAGGATTTTCAATAATTAGAATGTATTTATTAAGGACTAACTAATTCCTAACTATAATTATTTGAATTCCAGGTGCGGATTGTTGGGGCAACGAGAACCAGAGCACCGGAACGAGTTTGGTGTCAACTCTGGTTACCTGGCAACCGATCCATGCATGTTCCTGCACGAGTCAAGGTATTCAATCAATTCTAATACTTTAATTTGGGCCCTGGGGGGGTGGGGTTGGGGTTACCTTATACCCCCATACCAAGCGTCGCGGGCTCGGCCCCCCGAGGCTATTTTGTTTATTTTTTTTCCTAATTCTAAATATAATACAAAGACCCCTACACCTATATTTTTATTACTTTATCCAACTCTTAAATCCTTGCCGAAAGTGGGGGAAGGGGGGGGGGGGGGGGGGGGGGGGGGGGGGAAAAGAGAGAGAGTTTTTAATAAAAAAAAAAAAAAAAAAATACTTTAATAGGAGAATTAAATCCAAGTATGATAACACAAGATATTTTGTTTCAATAATTTATTTACTTAACATTAACACTTTATACGCATTTCGACACAAGTGTCATCATCAGAAGTGAGTTACATACTATGTAACTCAGTACATGTACCATCTATTGCAATAGTATTGAGAATAAAGCCCGGCAGTTAGGCAGCCCAAATGGTACACGTTCACTAATATATTAAAAAGATAAATTTTTATGGTAATAAAGGACGATGGCCCTATTGTCTGCTTTGAAAAAGATATTTCTTAGACAGACCAGCTGCCATTTGGGCTGCCTAACTTCCGGGCTTTATTCTCAATACTATTGCAATATATGGTACATGGGCGTACCCAGGATCAAAGGGGGGGGGGGGGGGCATGGTCAGATCATGGTCGTCCAGATTGTGACATAGCTATTTTTAATATAGAGGGGTAAAGCCTTCGAATTAAAGGCCTAAAAACCCTCGAGTCCTAACAAAAAGAATCATTCCCCGTCGCCAACCACCAATTTTGTTTCGTTTCATCACTTTATAAACATTTAATTTTTTCTTTTTGTTGCTTCTGAGGGGGGGGGGGGCAGCTGCCCCCCTGCCCCTCACTGGGTACGCCCATGTACATGTACACAGTATGTAACTCACTTCTGATGATGACACTTGTGACGAAATGCGTATAAATTAATGTTAAATAAATAAATTATTGAAACAAAAAACCTTGAGTTATCATACGTGGATTTAATTCTCCTTAAAGCATAATGTTTCAACTAGAGCCAACGGTTACCAGTTTAAAATGAATTCTAAAACAACTAATACTTTGAGTTAAATAATAATATTCAATTCAAGTCAACAAGAAAAATCAAAATAATATAAACTCAAATTTTATTAAAATCAAATGAAAAATAATTTCCTTAAGTTCCTTAGTTAAAACAATGCCCGCTGAAGGAAGACAGTGCGGCTAGTATAATCAATAAAATAAAAAACCTATGATATTTGATAATCCTTATATTCAACTCATAAAAAAGATTTCGCCCTATTTAAATATTTATTTGTAAGAAGATAAGTCAAATGGATTGATGAAACGTCTGAATGCTTTTTTTTCTTATCCTTTCGAATTTTGTAGAGCAACGGAGGGTATAACATAAAAGTAAAAGAGCAGACCAAAGTAAATGAGAATAAAGTCAGTCTTTCGGTACTTCTTTTGTAAATGACTTGAAGATAAGAAACAAAGAGGCGAAAAAAGAACACATTTCACTATAGAGTGCGATAAGAATTAATATGTTAGCCTATATATAGCCTAGTGGTTTGATATATCATTGAGGAAAAAAAAACTGGAAAACTTTTATAAATATTATCTTTTGATGGAATATTTTTTTTTTTTTAATTAAATTATTTAAAAACTTTTAATTTAAAAAATTTAATTAAAAAGAATATATAAAAAAAGTTATTATTTAAATGATAAAAAAACAAAATGAGTTGTTTTTTTAATATTTATTTGGAATTATATAAATAATATAATTAAATATTTATTAATTCATATACCCGAAAAAATAAGGCTGTCCCGGCAGCACATTCTTATTTTTTCGGGTATATGAATTAAGTATATGAATAATAAATATGAATTAATAAATATTTAATTATATAAATTTCCGTTTCGCGGCTCACATACGCGAAATATATAATATCAAATAATATAATTTCTTATTTATTATATAAATAATACTGTATTAAACTTTATTAAAATAAATCAGTTCAAACCATTCAAAAAAAAAAAAAAAAAAAAAAAAATTCGGTGTTGGCTGTCTTCTATATCTACAGCCGGTGGCCTTTTAATATGACAACGTCTTGCCTGACTTCAAACAATTTTTACTATATGAATATATGGACCGTTTATTAAGAAAGGGGTGTGAAATGATAGTAAAAAAATAAATGGTGAAATCTTTAGCTGAAAAATCATTCTTTCTAACCTAATTTTACAGAGGAGTTATTCAAAAACCCACCCGGCCACTATACATACATCCATTGTAAGACGTCACATCAAAAAATAAATGCAAAGAGGAAGGAATGAATTCATTCAGAAAGAAATACTTATTTAAATTTAGCAAAATACATGTGAAAGTCTAAAAGTATGAGATTAATCTAGTTTAACTAATTAGTTTAAAAAATGTATGTTTTGGTCGCGACATTCATTGTATATTGGTTTAGTGTATAATAATATTAATAAAGACCTGGGGTAAGTAAAAACTAACAATTCAAGGCGAACGAAAACAAAGATGTCCGAAACGAATATTCAACATTCACCGCATACAAATGGAAAAAGAGAGTGAAGATTTGAAATGTGAAATAAACAGAAAGAAAAAATTGTCACCCAATTCTCTAATACCACTCGCAGTTAGATAAAATATACTGTATATAGCACCGCTTTAGTGTAAGAGGATATTTTCAAAATGGAAAATAGCAATGCTCAAAGAATATTAAATAAGCATTCCAATTATTTGATGATCTCTCAAACAATTAAAGTCAGATTAATTAATAAATAGCAGAATTGTTAAAGTTTTGAAGGAAATACCTGGACATATAAACTGGAAGTTTGAATTCAGGAACAAAGGGCTTCGTTGGTGGATTGTCGAGTGGCAGTCATGATGGTTGTGTATCTGCAGGCGGAGAGGCGAGGAGAGGTTAGGAGTTTGTGAAGGCTCCTTGGCTGATTGCTGAGCCAAACTGATAGCTGAAGGCGATGCACCGCCGCCGCCGAGCTTTAAACAATCGAAACACGTGACGTCAGAGCTGCAATTCTATTGGTTCAAATATTTTTAAACAATCAAAGGCTAATTAAATTAGAAATAGTAAATTAATTATTCATTGTACATATGGATAAATGTAAAAATAAGATAAGACATTTAAAATATAATAAAATAAATATTTTTTATGATTAAAATTTATTTTACTAATTTATTTATTTTATCTTAAAAAAAAAATAAAAAAATAAAAAATCTGGTGTGACTGGAGCACAACACAACTTTGTTTTACCCTTCGGTAAGAGAAAGTTGTGCACCGTGCTGGGCATACCAGATTTTTTGTGTCAAAATATATTTAGTTTCCCATAGCACCTTATATTGAAACTATAGTTTCAAACTTGACCACTTGCATTTCATAAGAAAAAAGTAAAAAAGTCAATTGATTCAAAATTTCTATAGGCTCTCTGTATTTTAAATGTTTAGCATACTGCTTGAAATAAACTATGGTTTTTTTTTCAACATTTTAATCTCATCTGGATATTTTATACACAATAGAGAATCCTAAATAAATACAAAATTTCATAAGAATTGGAAAAATTTTTTTAAATGTGTAAAAAGTTCCAAAGGGGAGCCCCTTTTGAAATCCCCATAAGGATTTAACATTCGCTCTATGGAAGGATGAGCTGAAAAATGAATTTGAAAAATCTGAAATCTTTGCTATGAAGTACAAGAGTAAAGTGTACTTCAAAACACTTTTAGGACAAAATGAGAATATACATTTCAAAGAGCATCTAAAAAATCATTGATTTTTGAATTTTAAACAATTTTGATGAAGCGAATTTTGAGAAAATGGAAAAAAATTGAAAAAGTACATCAGTAAAGTACTAGTACTTTTTGACCGATTTTGTTCAAAAGCTTATTTTGAGTGTCCGGAGGGTACCTAACTTAAATAATTTCAATCCGGTAGCTCAATTCTTTCATGCTAAAAATCGTTACACACAGACAGACCAATTTGCGGACCCACTTTTTTGAACTCAGGGGACCTCAAAATATGTATATCCATCGAAATCTCGACATCGAATTTTTGACATGATCGCAATACTTTCTCTCTCTATATATTTCATATATAGGAAGTAAAATTGTATAATTTTACAAAATTATAAATCCCCATCCCTCCCCATTTTCTTGGGTCAGGATTAATCAAATAAAGTACAAAATCGCAAAATAAAATACGGGTTTCTTAACTTTGTAAATAATTTCAGGAAAATCGTAAACATGAAGGCTATTAATGAATTTAAGGTAAACAAAGTATTGACATTTAGCTTCTGTCATCAATCAAGCTGCTTTGAACTTTTTGGAAATAGCTGGGCTATACAAGTAGGGGAAGATAAATAGGTGGAGTGTAATAAAAGGTATAGGAACATTGATTTTAAAGCACAGAACGGTGGAGAGAGATGAAAATCCAATAAAGGCCCTCAGAATTGTTTTTTTAATAAAAAAATAAACAGCAAGCAGATTTGGGCGGCTTCTCTAGCTACATTGAAATAAATACTTTTAATTTCGTAGCTAGGAAGTAGCTAATCCAAATGACCAACTCACTAATCAAGTTTACCATTAATTAATTGCTTAAGAGGTCCTGTAGAAACAACCATGCACACATTTTTATACTGTATTGTTGGGGGATTTAAAATCTTAACTCTAGAGCAGTTAGTTAAGGCGGCTTCACACGTAAATGCAAACTTGAAAAGCATGCATGTGCAATCTTTTTGTACCAGCATGCACAAATTCCCTTCGGTAAAACACGGCTTGTGCCGAAAATTAACCTAAAAATATCAAACTCGAAAAGTTATTTATTCAAAGAAATACCAAGGGCGGATCCAGAGGTGTTTCTCGGGGGGGGGGGGGGTAATCTGGTGTGACTCGTCGCACAGCACATTATTTTTTTTTTAATTTCGGTAATTTAAAAGCGCATTCTGTACTTGTTTGCCAGAATATAAATACACATCAAATTTTTAAGTATTAATTTTAAAAATTTTACATTCAAAATAAAATTTTTTGCGAAAAAAAAGGTATTTTTTTCGAATCTCGGGGGGGGGGGGTAATTACCCCCTTTACCCCCTTCTATCCGCCCTTGAGAAATACTCACTTGCTTTAAACAGAGACACAATAAATATTAATATTTAAATTGAATTCTAAATGAATTAATATTGATATATATTAAATAAATATCAAATGTCTAGACATCTATAAAATGGTGGAGAGTTTTGCTTGCGCAAATATGCTTGTGCATGATTAAAATTCAATCGAGCATGCACAATTAAAAAATTATCCCACAGGGGCTACAGTTTGCTTGTACAAAAAGATTGCATGCTTATCAAGTTTGCAATTAGGTGTGTAGCCGTCTTTAATCGTAAAATTCATCAATGAGTTGGTCATTTGGGTTGCATAACTTCCAGAAAGGGAAAAAAACTAATTTTGGAGCCACAAAATCACCTAATAACAAAAACTAATTTATTCATCCATGGGATGCCGTTACTGGAAGCCCTTCAAGATAAAGGGAGGTATTGAATCCTCGACAATTTTTACAGATGGAAGCGCAATTTGTTTGTTTTATAGGCTAATATCTATGCTTCAATTTGACCCAATGTTTGCATAATACCTCTTTCCGTTCTCTGATGCTAGTTCTATTTTTACTCTCTTAAACACTTCTCTTTTAACTAAATATTTTAAAAATATAGTTATATTTCTTGAATTTTATTTTTTTTTAAACAAAATAAATATTCCTAGTCAGGGTCGTGCCAATTGGATGATAAAAATGTAAATCATACACTCTTTATCTTTAATAAATATTCAATTCAATATTCTGGGCTACTACTTTACTGATATACTTTTTGAGTTTTTTTTTTTTACGATTTTCCCAAAATTAAAATTCATTAATCAATTTTTTTGCCTATTTTGTTGAGGTCTCCTGGCTTCTTTCAAAGAGCCCATGGAAATATACTTATTTTTGTATTTTTTTAATAATTATAAAAATTCAAATCAATAAATAAAAGTAATCTTTATATAAGCCTACGTACTTAGTAGACAAAGTAAAAAAAAAAATTGATTTACATTCACTAACAAGAACAACCAAAAGCACTCTAAAAATCCAGGATTTATTTAAAAAATATATATAGGGAGATTAAGCGCAAAGCTCCTGATTGTAGGTATATACTCCGTTTTTTTTTCCCTGAGAATTTTTTTGTTCTGGCCATATTTTAATCTGGGCATATTATATGTTTTTCATTTTATTTTCTTAAACTCTTCATACATTTTTATATAATATTTATATTATATTCAATATAATAGTATTAGTAGTAAAGAAATGTGTATGCTCTTCTTGTATGAAATCATTTTGGGAAAAAATCTTTTCTAAATAATAATCCATTGAAATTTAAATTTTATTATTTGTTTTAATAGAATGAACTGTAAACTCATATAATGTGTGTGTGTGTGTGTCTTTTTTGTTTATTTAGCCCATACGTGAAAATTGGAATCTTAAATATAGCGCATGTTTCATCATTTGTCCTCTTGGACGTAATTCATCGACACTAACAGCACCTAAATCCGTATCAGTGGTAAGTTCAACTTTTACTATAAATTTTAAATTTTTTTCTCTATGAAAATCCCATCTAATACACCGATTAATAGTAGATGAAAAAAGTTGGAATTACTCAATAAAGAGTTTGAAAAATTTATCAAGAATGTTGAATTGTATGACATTTATTTACAGGGTGATTGATAAGTTGGGAGAATTATAAATAAGGGGTAGTCCACAATTTACGTAACGCCATTTTTGACGATTTTCTAGTCACAATTAGTAACGTTTTGCCCAGACCGCTCCCCCCCCCTCCCACCAACGCGTTATGTAATATGTGGACGACCCCTAAAGCAACAAATCAATTTTTTTTTTAATATTGAGATATTTGCGGAAAGAGAAGGGAAGGGTATTTTTCTCGATTAAATAGCTAGGACATTTCTTTTGTCCTGGTCTTAATTTCCATCATCAAGCGCCAGGTTGAGCAAAGACTGGCAGATCAGTGACATCATTTCAGTTTTTGTTTAGGGGGCAAACAAAAATTTTTACTTTCTAATTTATATCATATATACAAACATTTGTGCTTCTCTATTTTTCTCTATACTTATTTATAAAGAGAAAGTGTGAGTTTGTATGTATGTATGCTAAGCAATACCCCCTGCCTCCCCCCCCCTCAAATGTCGTCCCTGCCATATGAGAAAAAAAGGAAATAAGTTTTTATTTAAGAACCTCAAATTTATAGCCGATTATAGAGATCTCAGAGAAGACAACGTTATGCTCGCGTAGTATTTTTTTGGGATGGGAAAATGAGAGAAGCAACTATTTCATACTATCTTGACCTTTAAAAATTTGGATTAGTATGTAATTCCAATTCAAAAAAAATAAGTAACTCTCTTTTATTTTCTCGTAGAGACTGCTTATATGACTTTTAAATGAGAATTCTCCTAGCAGATAGACTACATGGATCTGATTTGTATTCTATGTTTTGATTTCCGAAGAACTTCGATCTGAATAAAAAAAAAATATTGTTCAGAATACGCTCAGTTGAGAGAAAAATTATATGAGAGATTCAGAGCAAAAGTGAACCAAGTCCACTTTTTACTCTTTTGAGAAAAAATTTCCAAATTATTAATTTTACTTGTTATTGGAGGGCAATTTCAAATTTAACTTGGTGTAAATAGTAATGTTAAAGACTTGTTTTGTATATCTTTAATATCTGTTATTTTGCATGATTTCATCGAGGATATAAATTCTCCCCTTTCTTTCCATATATTATATCTATGTTTATATTTTATTATGATATTAGATACGAGTACATCTATTTATATTCATGGAGAGAAGCATATTTGTATTCAAAAGTCCACTAGAATAACGGATATTTTCCAGAACGCCGATTTAGGTCTAGCTTATCCTATCTTTAAAATTGTATTACAACACAAAATGAAAGTGAGGGTATTAATACATACCCAGTACATAGGATAAAAAACAGCATGTTTAAAAAAAGACTACAGACAAAGATTAAATGCCACATCAATCCGGAGATATAATATAGGCTATATAAATAATGAAATATATTGCCCAAAGGGACGGTCAATTTGCTATACATATTAAATTCAAATATGTACTGTGTATAGTACATCAATATTATTGTTTGCAATATATGAGAATCTGTAATTTGATCTGTTCGTCCCTCCAATATAGCTACATCATTTTAAACAAATAAAAATTTTGATACAGCAGAAATATTATTACAAATATATAATATAATAATATAAAAATATGAGCAGGATAGAAGTCAGCCCGAAAAATAAATAATTCCAAAAAATTAATAAATCTGGGATCAAATAAAGTTTTATTAAAAACTTTTTGACGTTTATTGAACCTCTTGGTCCAAATTCTTGTGAATAAATAAAATATATAGAGAGTGAAATATAGTCTTAAAATTTTAGAAAAATTAAAAAATATTTTATATTCTTTAAAAATTATCCCCTCCAGCGAAAAATTTTCTAATTTTGGCCTGACTAGGGAAGACGAAAGATTTCTTAATTTATATTTCCGTCAGTCAGTTTTATATTAAAAATCAAGTTTATTATATTGTTTAGTAGGCTACGCAAAAAAGTTTTATATGAAATATTTTTTCTTGTATCCAGTGAGAGTGGGGAATCCATATTCTTTTAACTATCTCTCTTGGGAATACCAATAAGGATAATTGATTAGTCTAATCAATTGAATCTTAAATAAAAATCTTTATATAAATAAAAAAAGCAGCATTTTGTACTCTTAAGCAATTTTATTTCATTTCAATTTAAAAAAAAATTATCTATAGATGGCGTTCTCTGATTGCTTGAATTTAATCTACTCAAAAAGCCAATGTTTTCTTTTTTAATTTGATTGACTTTTCTTTTATCAGCTAATTAATTTTTTTTGCATGGAGAAAAATTGCATTATTCAATATATTTGTACACTTTTTGTAGTATAGCTGAGGATATTTTTACTTTTTTATAAATGTTGATTAGTGCCGATATCTAAATCATAATCCTTTTCTTTTTAAAAAATCAGAGCCGATGAGAGGATGGAGGCTGTAGTCAAATCAATTTTGAAAGCGAATTAACGGAAGAAGTAAATCCCAGGAACGACAAAATAATAAATTCGCCTCTGATATTGCTTTTTATTATATTTACTTTTATATATGATTTAGTGAAACTTCCATATCCTCAATAACTTGTAATATCCTGATTTCTTTTTTTTTTTCTTTTTTTAGGTTTCTTGGGCTTCCGGCAGAGGTGCGAATCTGGCTGGAAATCATCTTGCCGTACGAATTCCACCTCCCGTTTCAATACGAATTAGTCCATTGGGGTCCTCGGGTTCGTCGATAAAAACAGCAACTTCCGGAGTTCTTCCAGCTCCGCCTTTGACAACGCCAGGAACACTGGCAGTTTGTGTCAAACCATTACATTTCGAATATAATAGAGTAGTGCCGATGTTGGAATTTTTAGAACTCAATAGACTGCTGGGCGCTTCTCATTTTACACTTTATAATCATACGATTGGGCCTCAGGTAAAATATTACTTTTTAAATTTCAAATAAATTAATAAATTTTCAATTCTCTAAAGTATTGCGGGATCCAGCCGGATCTCCAGCCTATCCGGGGCTTCGGTGTGCTACCTACCCTTTGCTCAAACTTCCTAATATTGGATATTTTCACGGCGCCCCTGTAGCAAAGCCGCGGTTCACAGTTTAAAAATCTGTTCTCCATAGGTGTAGCCAGAAATTTTGATGGGTGGGGGTTCAGGATGATTTCTCCCCCCCCCCGACTAATAGGGCTTATAATTATTATAAGCTTGACCTTCATGGTATCACTTGTTGGTATTTTAAGAAATATTACATTCGTTGAACAAAAAATGCAAACAACTTGTATTATTACTAGTACTTTAATGATGTACTTTTTCAATTTTTTCAGTTATTTTTCTCAAAATTCACTCTAGCAATTTTGATTAAAATTCATAAAGGGGTGGTTCACATATTACGTAACGCCTTTTTCGATAATTTTCTAGCCCCCCTCCCCGAATAAAATTTCTTATGCCATATCTCATAGCATTTTATCTTTTTTTTTTTAAAATTTTATTTTTCAACTTGAATTGTTATGTCACACTTAGAGAAACCCCCGGCTACCCCATGTCACAATTAGTAACATTTGTCCAATATTCTCATTTTGCTTTCAAAATTGTAATTATATTTTAAGTTCCAAATACCAAATATCTGTATCTGAGAAGATTTTTGGAACTAGCCTCCAGTTGAGATAAAAAGATCCTTAATGTGAACTTCTCTCATTATTTTCACAACAAACAACTAGTATTCAAAAATCTTGTAACTTAACAAACTAATTAATTGGTTTGTAACTGATCAATTAGGCTTACCAAATGGTACGAGTTATAAAGAATCTGAGAACATCTGGTTTATGTGTATGCGATAGCTGCCATTCGCGAAAGTGGAACGTCCTCGGTCAAGTACGAAATACACCGATATGTCCAATCAAAACAATAAGCCTAATCTCGTAATGATTTATCTGAAACGTAAAAAAAAAAAAATTTTAATTTAGAACAAATGTGATATAATATTTTAAAATAAGCCTAATTTTGAATAATATTTGCTAGCTTCTAGGCATTTTTTTATTGTACTATTTTTAAAACTCCAATTTATTCATTTTCTTTTTGTTTTAGGTCGGATGTGTACTCCGAGCTTATGAGTCGATGGGAATTGTTTCATTACTCCCTTGGCAATTAGATATGGTTTCCCAAAAAGAAATCCGAACCGAAGGCCTTTTTGCCGCATTAAATGATTGCCTTTATCGAGGTTTGGGCTCATATACCTATTTAGCGTTAATTGACCTGGATGAATTCATTATTCCTCGTGCTAAACAAAGTCTTTCAGAGCTACTTCAAAAATTAACGACAGCACGAACTGGAGCATTTAGGTAATTATTTCTTATAAATAAAATATTGTATTTCACAAAACAAATTTTAATATTTGATTATTTTTATTTACATTAGTTATTTTAATAAATTGGAATTGTTTTTAGTTTTCAAAATGGGTTCTTCTATTTGCAATGGCCTGATGATGCGGAATTCTCAGGTGCATCTTCAAACGTACATTCAAATAAACCTAGTGAAAGCACTCTTTTAAAGTTAACAGAAACAAATGAAATAGTAAATTCGGATCTGCCCGATATAATGGAAGGTCTTGAAGGACTTGTTACAGTGAGAAAGACAAGACGTAGAGCTAAACTTCATCCCCATAAACAGCGAAGTAAATATGTTTGTCGGCCAGAGCGTGTGGTCGAAGCCGGAAATCATTTCGTATGGGAACTATTACCAGGTCATATATCATTTTGTTTTGCATATAATATTTTATATTCAAGTCAGGGGGGCAGTGACACAGATAGTTATACAATATTGCGCGTCCTCACAATTCCTCTCTCCTACCTTTATCTTATCTTATCTTATACTTTTAGACGAGCAATGTACGTTTGTTTGTAAGCACATCAGATCTCGAAAACGGTTCAAACGATTTTTTTTTTTTTTTAATTATAAATATACATATATTTCCGGTACCAATATGAAATTGCTCTAGGTCTTGGGAAAATTCGGGTACTAGTCCTTTATTAATGCACTTTTTTACTTTTTTTCGAAATTCGCTTTAATGATTTCTTTCAAATTTTAAATATTTTCTATTTGAGGCATACAAAATAAATTATGTTTGATCTGGTCTTTGGGAAACCTCGAGTACTAGTACTTTCCTGATGTACTTTTTTCAATTTTCTCAATATTGCCTTTAAACAAAACAAAATATTGCCTTTAATACAAAACAAATTACGTTTGATCTCGTACTCGAGTACTTTACTGATATACTTTTTTAGTTTTTTCCAAATTCCTCAAAAATTCGCTTGATTTATTTCAAATTTTTTAAATATATACTATTTCCCGTACCACTATGAAATTAAGCTAGGCCTTGTCTTTGGGAGACTTCGAGTACTAGTACTTTACTGATGTACTTTTTTAGTTTTTTTTTTTTTTTCAATTTTATCAAAAGAAAAAAACCACCCAGCTTCAGCTCGATCATCCCGGAACTATGAATAAATTAAGCATCTTATCTTTTTTAATTTTATTGGGCTAATAGTAAATAATTTTATTAAATATTAGAAGCAAATTTACTCTTTGATAATTAATAAAAATAATTGATTTTCACTAGGTTTTGGAACTTTGAACGTACCTGCGAGTAATGCCATTTTGCATCATTATCGTGTTTGTGAGTTTGGTGGTGATGACTGTATCCGAGCTGCAAATGTCATCGACCGGACTGCACATCGTTATAGAGCTGAATTAGCCCGGGCCGTCCGAAAACAATACGAATCCCTTCAAGAAGAATGCGGCTTGCCTAAACTCCGAAGAAAAAACTCCTGAAGTGTTTTTCTATAAATAAACAAACAATAAAAATCAGTATTGATTCTCTTTTTTAACTCTATATACTTTTTTCATATTTTTTTTTACAATTTTCTTCTTTTAATGTTTACAATTTCAAAATATACGTATAATATATATATATAAATGCATTATTTTTAATGCAAATTTCCACTCCATTAATAGACATAAATTATAATTTATTTATTTTATATAAGCTGCCTAACTTTTCTATCGAAATATATACTTATAATGTATAATATATAATTTTTTTTTATTAATATCACTACTCCCAGAATAAAAGCACATAAATATGTTTTGTTATAATGGTGATGAAAATGTCTCTAAAAGTTATTTATTTTATATCAATAAGAGAAATAGAAATACACTTGTCTTGATATGAAATAGGCCTACTATCATTTGGGAACCACTGATTTAATTAATGAATTACAAATGATTTGACAATAAACTTATCCTATTTTATTGAAATGTAACAATCAACGATAAGTAATTTTAAATATTATTTTTAATAACTTTTAATCGATAACTTTATAAAGAATCTTTAAAAAGATTGTATAGTAATATTTAAAAAAAAAACTGGGGATTAATTAAAATTAAGGTAAAATTTTTGAACTTTTAATCTGTGAGTGGTGATTTGATAAACAAACTATTTTATTAAAATACCATATCTTTCAAAATAAAGAAATTTGAAATATAAAAGGTTTAAAAAAAAAAAAATACTAGGCGGCGGAAATATAAAAGCTCAAATACAATTTTTATTAGATTTTAACTTCATCTTGAATAGAAATTTTATATATCTATTAAAAAACTAAACAAAATTATTGTTCTTATTCGGAGGGAGGGGGAAATAATATGTAAATAAAAATTTAGAATGCTTGTATTCTTTCTGATATGAAAATGAACAAAAAGCACTTTTCAAACACATGAACCAATTTTATATTAAAAGATACAAAAACAAATAAAAAATTCAATTTATCCTTAAATAATAATTCGGTGTGTAATCTTAATTAATATTAAAATCTTCCGCCGCCTTAAGGTTGTGATATTGGATAAGAAAAATATTATTATTAAACCCTCTTCTTATTATTATTCATTAATTTTTTTTAATGAATTATTCATTTATGGGAGTTTTAGAAAACCTAAGGTGAAAATAATTTAAGCACACTTATATAAAAATTGTATTCTCTAATCATAACAATTTTATTATAGCTCATTATTTCACAATGAATATATTTTTCTAAATCTAAAACTCCTCTCTAATTACTGTACAAATTTGAGAAATAAATGATTGATTGATACTGCAGCTTTTCGGATGAATTCAATATTAAAAATTATTGAGAGAAAAATAATTTGGAGAAAAAACGCATTGAGAGAAAAATAAAAAAAACCTTTTAAAATTTAGAATAGATATTAAAAATATATTTATATTAATTCATGAAAATGTATGATGGAAATTAGAAGGAAAGAATTAAACAAAAATATTAACAGGGTGCAAAAATTTGTTTGATTCTGAATATTGAAAAACTCTGCAGGGCCTAAAAAAGAGTTATTATTAATTTATTAAGTTCCTTCTAGTCAATTCTAGTCTTTAACGGCAATATTTCATTTAAAATTGGGATTTTTGTAAATATTTTCAACTGATAAAAATATTATTTCTCTAATGGTAATTAGGCGAAAATTGGATTGGAAACAAAATTTCAACATTCAATAACATGGGCGCAGTTTTTAGCAGATTAAAATGTTACGCATGTGTAATTTTGTTTCCATCTATGCTCTAAAAACTTTGATCATTCCATTATTAAAATTAAATATTATATAACGATAAAAATTATGTTAATATATCAAAAAGTCATTTAATTATTTTTCTAAAATTATAACCTATATCAGCGTTTCCCAAAGGGTCGAGACCCCTCAGAGGGTCGTGGAAAAATTTTGCCCGGTCGCGTAAAAACACAAAAAAGATTTTATATATATATTATTTATTATTATATTACTTACTTATATTTTTCTTATATAATTATTTTGCAATTTTTGTATTAATATATGAAATAAACAAATAAGTAACTTGATTTTTATTAAAAAATAAATTTTTTTTGTAAATAAATGTTTTTTTCTTAAGGTGGATTTTAAAACCCGGTCCGCGGTCAAAACAGTTTGGGAAACGCTGAACTATAAGTATATAAATAAATCATTTATTTTACTATGTATGAATTTTGTTCGCTTCTTTTTATCGGTTGATGTTTCCTATCATTTACAAAAGAAATGATAAATTAAGTATATATATATAGTTTAATATTTGTATATAATTATAAAATTATATACGGATAATTCATATTAAGTAGATTTTTGTTAGAAAATGAAGCAAAGGCCTCTGCAAGAATATATATAGAAAAACTAAGCCGTGAAATTGTTTGGCTAAGAAAGATCCTAGGAATACCAACAACTTGTAAAATCATATCAAAAAATATTATCAGTATTATCAAAAATACGTGATAAATGGTTCTTTTTTGGGTTTGTATATAATTAAAAATAAAAATAAATAAATAATTAAAAAAACCCATGTAAAAAAATTTTGTATCTCAAAAGAAGAAGGATTGAAATTCCATTGAAAACATTTTAATTAACAAAATATAATAATAATAAATGTATATAAGATAGAGAGAAAATTTAAATAATTGACTAGATTATAACATTTTGATAATACTAGAAATAAATTTGGTTTAAAACTTCTTTAAATGATAATATATAAAATATTTTAAATTAGTGTAAAAAACCATTATTATTATATATAAAGATAATAAATTGCAAAATCAAAAATATGAGGTGATTACAATGGAATTTCAATTCAAATAAAACAATATATTATACAATATATTATATAAATATATATATATATATTATATATATATACATATACAGTATACATTGGCATTCAACCCAAATAAATATTATTTATTTTAATTCTTTTATCATATATATTTTACTTAAATAATATTAAATTTTTTACCTTATCATTCGTAGTATGCCATCCAAATTTCCTTTCAAATTTCCGGCCAAATTATTAGTATAAGGAAGGTCCGAGGAATTTTTAATGGATGTAGTTGATAAGGCTCAGTGATTTCGGACATAGGTATCTATAAATAAGAAAAAATTAATATCACATTCAAAATTATTTTTTATTATTAAAATATACAAAATAAGGGTTGGTAACATTTTTGCTTTTATAGCATTTGCCTCGTGGCTTGCTCGAATTTTTTTTCCCTTAAAATTTATTTACGAATACCAAATTTGGCCAAAAGATATTTAATTAAATTAATTTTTTAAAGCTTATATACCCGTGGATATATTTGAAAATATTACTTTTTTATTTAGAATAATACAGGGCCGGACCTAGGGGGGCAGTAGGGGCATGTGCCCCGGGCGGCAGATATCAAGGGGCGGCAATTAAAGAAAGATTTACTAAAAAAAAAGGTAAAATGATATGAATTTGTATAGAAAATTTTAAGGAGGGGGCGACAAATTAAATTTTGCCCCCCCCCCCCCTAAAAAATCTCGTAGTTCCGGCCCTGGAATAATATAAAATTAAAAAAAAAATCAGAGCCCTTAGAAGTATATAAACTGAATATAAATTTATATATATATAATATTCGTGTAATATTTATGCAGAAAATTTAAAATTTCAATCACAGTGTATATATAGGCCTACTATTCTAATATTATATATATCCATCTTAATTAAACACTAGTTTTTTTTTATAAAGTAAAGAAAGGAATGATTTTGCAGGAATTTTTATTTGCGCTTGTTGTTTCCCATCTTTAAGAACGAAAGGAATTTCTTCGCTCTCAGTATTTATTAAGATAACAGTTCTGAGTTCATCTGGTCTGTCAACGGCAACGGCCTTTATCGTAGAAGGTTCCACTCTGCAATCAATCACAGTGGAGCCTTCTATTGCAAAACGACTGACATGAGCTAATGCATACCTGAAAAATAAAATATATTTGTCTATCACTAAATAAATTTATTTATTATAATTTAATTAATCCACAGGACTGCAGACAGACTTGACGGGCATGTATATACATCTTTTGCAAGAGTGCTGAACTATTTTGCCGTTAATTTTTAAATAAATACGAAATTTATTTTTGACTTTTTTTTGCATTTTCTATAAATATAAAAAAAAATATTTTTTAATTAATCGTAATTAAAAAAAAAGCATTTTATTATGTAAAATGTTCACGAATTTAAATCATTTAAAAAAATACTTTAAAATGCCTCAGTCAGTAGTTTCGGACTAAAGATTCAATGTGCCCTTCTGAAGCCCCATAAGTGTACAACAAACCGATAACTATCGGGTCAGTAGGAATCTTTGAGTAGACTTGTCTATACGATGAAATTTCTAAGCCCATTTCCATTTTTTCTTCAAAAAATATATTTGTGTTCTTATTATTTTTTATGAAATTGTTTTCTTACCACATAGGCTGTTTGTAATATTCATCAGCAGTTGAATTAACAATAACAGCAGCATCAATATAATTCTTTGCCCAAGTCGGACCTCCTTGAGGATCTAATGCTAAATTCCAGTCCAGCCAAGTCATGATCCAATGGTTCAAATCACTGATGATATCAGTGAGATATGCTTCGCCTCGATCCCAAGCTCCCAAAAGTACTTTGTCTCTGATCCAGGGTTTATCTCCTGTTGAATAACACAAGACAACATCAACATTTGATTAAATATCATAACAAAGAAAGTAAATTAAAATCAGTGTGATCAATTAATAACAATACAAAATGTATTATCTTACCATAGGAAGCTTCAGTTGCAAGTAGCATTTTATTTGGGTATAGAGAATGAGTATCATCCAGAAGAGAATCAGAAAAGATCGTATCCCAATACCAATGTACAGCGATTCCATCTATAAATTGATCTGCGCCGTCTGCAAGTGAAAGTCTGAGCCACCAGGGTAGGAAAAAACGTTGATCATCCAGAGTTAATATCTAAAACAGTTAATCAGATTAAAGCAATTAATTTATATGAAATATTGAAAATTAAATACCTTAGTAATATTGAATTTCGAGGAACGTATTGTAGGACCTAAATTTTGCGCCACCCATTTAGCTTGATTGTTAGGCAACCAGCCTAAAGAATTGAATCTGTTAAAAAAATTAAAGATTAAAATACTTAATTTACAAATTTAAAAATCATTTTGGTTCTCTTTAAACAAATCAGAGGCGAGGAAATATTTTTAACTATTAATCCAATATTTATATAGTATTTTGTTACCCTTTCCTATTTTGTTATTTGAAAGAGAAAAATCAAAGACAATTTAAACCAACAAGGTTTTTTAGAGTCCTTGGGTTGTTACAGCTCGAAATTCCAACGGGAAGTTGCCTAGATAGAGCGTGACAGACAGACGGGCATTAGCGAATTATATATATAGAGAGGGGTTGGTGTTTTGTGGTGTGAATTTTTCTGGGTTGTGGTGCTTTTTGGCAGGAGAATAAAAAAAAAAAACTTTTTTTTAATTTTTTTTTTTCCTTCGTTTTGGTTCCTCCCCCTTCTCTGGGCTTTTTTATAACATTTTTTTAATAAAAAAAATTTTTTAAATTAAAATAAAAAAAAAAAAAATAAAAAAAATAAAATATTTAAAAAAATTTATTTAATATTTTTTTAAAAAAATATCCTTTTTTTTTTTTTTTAAAAAATCAACACTATTTTTTTTTGTGGGGGTGTTTTTTATACAAACACTTATTTTTTTTTTTTTTTAAAAAAAAAAAAATTATTTTATAAATATAAAAAATATTTTTTTTATTGGGGTTTTTTTTTTTTTTTTTTTTTTTTTATATAGATAGGTTTTAATAAATAATTTATCCGAAACGTTGAATATATTGCTCTATTTCTGTTGCCATTGTCAATTTGAGGTAAGATAGTTGAAGAAAGCGAACAGATTTTTATTTTTCAGAATATTTATTTAATCTAATGGCGATCAGGGTAGAGTATAAAAAAATTAAATATTTATAATAAAAATATATATATATATAATATATATATATATATATATATTATATATTTTGACGAAATAGATCGCCATTAGATTAAATAAATATTCTGAAAAATAAAAATCTGTTCGCTTTCTTCAACTATCTTACCTCAAATTTATCCGAACACCAGTGCAGGAATATTTCTTTTAATATAGTATAGTTAGTGACATTTCTATATAATAAGATCTTACTTATTGAGAGGAATAAGTCCATTGCTTGGTTCATTTCCTGTAGATATAGCCCAAATATCCAATCCATTAGATGCGTAGGCTTCTAAAAATTTAAGATGATAATCTGCCCAATGTTGATAATGTTGTTTAAGCAACCAGCTGAATCCTGACCAATCATGATTTGATTTCATCCAAATAGGAGGACTCCAAGCTGCAGCCAACAACTATAAGATAGATTGTTATTAAATTTTTTTAACAAAAATTTTATGTAAACGATTAATTATTGAATAAACCTTAATTCTACCTTAAGAGGGCTTCCGTGTAATCGATTAGCTTCTTTGATTATTGGAATTTTAAAATTATAATCTTCATTTGTTAAATTAAACAAGCGTTCATTTCCATCTTCATAACTGATTAAAAATAATACAAGATAATTAAAATAGCATTCATTTGTATTTGAGAAGATATGTGATAAGAGACAGATCCAGTGAGAGGGAAATAAAGTTATGGAAGATGTATCCCTTAATATGGCAAAATTTGATTATTAGTTAATATATCTTTAATCAGGACGGGTTACAAGGACCTTCCTTATAATATAGGCCTATATATATATATATATATATATATCGACGTTGTAATTAGTAAAGTGCCTAACTCCATTTTTGTTTATTTTTCAGGAGAGCCAAAAAACATTTCATTGTCATTGTTAAAGCCAATGTTAAACACTTTTCGTGCAGCAACTTTTCGAACTGAAAAATTAGAATTACGCTCTTACCAAGTTCAGGGTATAAGGAGAACGATATTTTTCAACAGAAAATACAAAAAAAAAATGATTTTCGAAAAAAAGTGGAGTTAGACACTTTTCTACTGAGACCGTCGATATATACGTATATATGCGAAGATAAGTTTTCTCGGGTTAAGTCGCGTGGGATGTTGAGATTCACTCGACGTTTCGGCTCTTCTTTTGGAGCCATTTTCAAGAGAGAAGGGGGGTTAAGGGATAATAATGGAGGAGGGTTGTTTATGGGGTAGCAGCCTTGCTGGTCCCCAGGACAATTTGGTGGATGGCTCAGAGGCGTGGATTGGTTTCTGATAGCTGGAGGAGGGTTTGTTGTGTGTCATTGTGTCTCTGTTCTGTTTGGGTTAACTACGGGGCCTCAATCTGCCTACTCCCCAAGTCGAGGTGTTGGTGGTGTGTTTGGTATATGTCTCAGAGGTTTGGGTTTGTCTCTGAGACCTGGAGAGGGGTTTGTTGTGTGAAATCGGGTTTGTGTTTGGTTTGGGTTGACTTTAGGGCGTCAATCTGCTTACTCCCCAAGTCGGGGTGTTAGCTCTTGTCCAAAAGGAGAGCCGAAACGTCGAGTAAATCTCAACATCCCATGCGACTTAACCTGAGAAAACTTATCTTCACATACATCCGGTCGCGGAAACCTTCCGGAACATATATATATATATATATAATTAATTAATAAAATAAAAAACCAGAACAGAGCCGCAGTCTCCCCCTCTCTTCTGTTTTGGGGGGTGCCACCATCCTTCTTAATTAATTAATAAGTGTAATGTTTATGGCTGTGGAGATTTTAATCAGGATCCGAAGGAACTTTTCAGCCAGGAGATTAAATAAAAAAATCTTTTATTTAATTTTTTATTCACTGACGTTTCGGTTGCCAATCACGAACTTCATCAGGGCAAATATTGTTAACTATACACGATCTTAGGTATTTGAATGTGTATTTTAATCATATACAATTTCTTTTTGATTTGATATCTACAAAAATTATCATTTACTTACTTACTCGGGGTCTCTGATTCAATTCTAAAATTTAAAATATCTAAGATCGTGAAGAGTTAACAATATTTGCCTTGATGAAGGTCGTGATTGGTGACCGAAAAGAATGCGGATAAAAAAAGATTTTTTTATTTACACTCCTGGCTGCAAAGTTCCTTCGGACCCTGATAAATTAAACTTTATTTTATACTTACGAATAAGGCCTAGTACTAAAATCAGATCCTCCGATGGGGATTCTTCCCATATTATAATTTAATCCATCAGATGTAAAATAATCGCGAAGTAAAAATTTTTGAGTATTTTTTGATAATGATAATAAATTTATTCCTGCAGGAATCAGTGAATGCGCCTCCATATCCAATGATGTTTTGCCTAAAACAATATATAACAAAATTTTAATATATAATTTTAAAATAAATTGTAATGTAAAATAAATTGATTTAATTAATTTTAATATACCTTTTTATTGTATCGTCAATGATAACTTGAATTCCTTCACTTTTTACAAATGTGTTTTCAATCAAGACCTCTGATTGTTCCAGTCGTTTACCATCCTGGAGAAAAAGAATTTGTTTAATGAACAAATAGTAAAAAAAAGGAGCGTCACCCATGTTCAATGGCAGGGTATAAATAAATTTGTTCATTTCTCTCTTTTTCTCTTGGATACTATAAAAAATATAGTAGTGTTAATTTCTTTCAAGGCAAATTTTACCTTTGATGAAATGAATATAGATACTTTCCCTTCTTCTGGTGGATTTATACTGGGTAAAGGATCACATTTTTCGGCATTACAAACACAGACCATACGATCACCATCAAGCCATCTTTGTTGACATGTTTCTGCATCTATAAAAAAAATAAATTTTAAGTTGAAAAAAAATTTTTATTTGGTCGCAAGCATTAACGAATAAATATAACAAAGTAAAACATTTTTTGTTTTCACTTTGCGCCTAAATAAGAGCATTAGGATACGATCGTATCTTATTATTTATTTACTTATTTATTAATGTTAACAATTACAATATGTAATCTTGTAACAAGGGGATGTATGGCTGTAGAGTAGATGTTGAAAAATAAAAAAAAAAAAACGAAAAGAAATTGCAACCAATGTAGTTTCTTTATTCACATCTTGACTAACGTTTCGATCCTAGGTTTGGACCGTCAGCAGGCTGGGGCTATGTCAAAAAAGCATATATATACTTTCCCCGAGACGGGAGGGCTTTATGTGAAAAAATGAGTCTCTAGGGGAAAGTTATATGCATATATACTCTCTAATTAGAAAAGTGTCTAACTCCACTTTTTTTCGAAAATCATTTTTTGTATTTTCTATAGAAAAATATCATTCAATCTCCTTATGCCCTGAACTGGGTAAGAGCGTAATTCAAATTGAAAAGTTGCCGCACGAAAAGTGTTTAACATTGGCTCTAACAATGACAATGAAATGTTTTTTGGCACTCCTGAAAAATTAGCAAAAATGGAGTTAGGCACTTTACTAATTAGAACGTCAATATGCTTTTTTGACACAGCCCCAGGTCCGAGTGATGATCCAAACCTAGAATCGAAACGTTAACCGTGGACTGATCTCAATAAAGAAACTACATTGGCTGCATTTTCTTCTGGTTTTTTCCTTTCTTCAATAATTAATCTCTCATACAATCCAGAATTTTTAAATTATTGGTTATGATCAGTTTTATTTTTCTCAAAGAGTATATAATATTTTTCCTCATTGCTTTTCATTATAAATCCTAAATGAAATGAGGGCCATTTCGTGGTTGATACTTTGACCCATATCTAATAATTAAATTTCTTTATGAGAATGAATGTTTAAAATGTCATGTCTTCAAAGAATAATCATAAAAAAATTTGGTGTGACTGGCGCACAGCACACAAATTTCTCTCACCCTTCGGCAAGATTAAGTTGTGCACCGTGTAAACTGAAAAAATCTTAACTTTTTCCTAGGAAGTACAAGTATAAAGGGTCATTCAAAAGATTTCAATGCCAAAATGAGAATATACATTTGAAAGAGCATTTAAAAAATAATTGATTTTTAAATTTTAATCAAAATTGTTGGAACGAATTTTTGAGAAAATCGAAAAAAATCTGAAAAAGTACCAAGTACATCAGTAAAGAACTAGTACTTTTTGGCTGATTTTGTTCAAAAGCTTATTTTGAGTGTCCGGAGGGTACCTAACTTAAATATAAAATTTCTGAATTCCTTCATGCTAAAAATCGTTACACACAGACACACAGACAGACCAATTTGCGGGACCCACTTTTTGGACTCAAGGGACCTCAAAACATGTATATCCATCAAAATCTCGACAAATTTTTGACATGATCGCAATACTTTCTCTCTATATATATTTAATATATAGGGTAAGAGAAAGTAAAATTGAATAATCATTTTATGGTAAAAGTGAGAGTATGCTATATATATATATATAGGTATATATATATAAATATATATATATTTTAATTATGAATAAAAGGCCAGTTTTTTTAAACTCTTGGGGTTAATTTATTTGTAACCTAAAAATTGAACTTACATTTTTTTTATCCCTCAATAGCCTCAAATTATATTTACAACTGATTTGCACATATTTTTCTGGGAATATTGTATTTTAAGAAAAATATGTAAGGTATATATATATTTCAAATCTTTATAATTTTAATTATTTCTCTAGATTTACAAAAAACGAAAATACTAAGATAGTGAAAAAATATCTTACTTCTGAAGGTAATGATGAACCAAAGATGGCAATTGATGAGCAATACTATTAATAAATAAATACATATAAAATAAGGTATTAATTCCACGAATTATTTAAAACAATTACTTTTATAATTTAAAATAAAACAATATATAGGATGCTTTTGACTAATAACGACACAAACTTTAATTTATTTCGAATGCAAAGAATAATTAACAAAGAATCATCAAACATCAAAGAATAATTTAAAATCACCCGCGCAACTTAAAATTTCTTTTCAAATTAAAAAAAATATTATTCTCCAAAAGATATTATATTTTAAAAGATTATAAATTTTAATTAATTTTAATATTAATTTATATTTTAGTATTTTTAAGAAAAATGAAAATATTTTGTCAAATTTTTTAGGTTACATCAATATATATATATAAATCAAATTTTTAGGGATTAATAATATGATTATTAATAAATTATTATATACTTAATGAGAGAAATCCAAATGAAACAAAATATAAGAACGTCAGCCTCTTCATACTTTTATTATAATAGACATGACACAATTTCAAATGAAAGTATTTTTACTTTTAAAGGTGAAGCGTGACACTATTTTATAGAGAGAGAGCTAAGCCCCAACTAAATTATAATCTAATATTATATTTATTTAGATCAAAAAAAGAGCAAAAAAACAATAACATTTTGGGACGAAAAAAGGAATTCAAATCTATTAAACGAAGTATGATTACTTTTTAAGATAATAAACACAAGTTTAAATAAACTGTTTGTTATCTATCCAATATTATCAATTTCTCTAGCACTTCACTCAACTTTAAAATAAAAAAAAAAAATAATAATAAAATGTTTTAACACAGTAGTTATATAAAAATATACTGGTACATATGTATCTGATATGTTTATTGTATATATTAGATGATTTTGATGAATATACACGTTTTGTGGTCCCCTGAATCAAAAAAGGGGTTTTCGCAACATGGTCTGTCTGTCTGTGAACCAAATATCTCCACAAAGATAAGAGCTACGAGACTGAAATTTAAGTTAGGCACCCCCCCCCCCCTCCCCCCAGGGCTGAAAATAAGCTATTAAACAAAATCGTCTAAAAAATACTAGTACTTTACTGATGTACTTTTTCAGTTTTTTTCGATTTTCTCAAAATTCATTCTAACGATTTTGATTAAAATTCAAAAATCAATTATTTTTTAGATGCTCTTTAAAATGTATATTCTCATTTTGCTCGCAAAATTGTTTGAAGACCACTTTACTCTTTTGCTTCAAAGGAAAGATAGCAGAAATGGTTGCCATGGTCAAAGAGTATAAGATAATCTGGCCATGGTAACAAAATATAAATGGCCTCGGGCTTGGCGTAGTTGGTAGCGCGCCTGCCTTTTATACAGTCGAGGGTTCGGATCCCAGGCAGTCCGATGATTTTATTTAAGCCATTTGGATATCAAAAGGCTTAAATAAGAATGCCTGGACCCTAATAAATATATATATATATTCATAATATCGTTTATCGTATAAAGTCTTAAATAGCCTAAGTTGCCGAAAAGACTGTATAATAACATAGACATATACATCTGGCTACGCCCATGCTGATGAATAATTTTATTTAATGAAGTTTTTTTACCTTATCATATAATAATTTCCAACCCGATTTCTTTACATTTTTCTGTAGTTTTTGGATTAAGGAAGATCCAGAGGAATTGGATGGAGATGCTTCATTTTCGATGAATTTGGATATATCTATAAATAAAATAATAAAATTTAATAAATGATTTTAATGTCATATTCAAAAGATCATTATATTTTTATTATTAAAATTAGGCTACATAAGTAAGATCAACAGTATTAATCATTTATTAATAATATTTACAAATCGTCTTCTTAAAAAGGGAAAAAGCCCTCGGGCTTGGCGCAGTTCTTAGGTCGCCTGCCTTGTATACCAAGGGTCGGAAGCCAGGCAGTCAGGTGATTTTATTTAAGCCATTTGGATACCAAATGGCTTAAATAGGAATGCCTGGACCACCAATCGATATATTGTATTTATAAATGAACCCTGTTATGCAATGGTGTGTCAAAGACCAAATATCGAGTTTTGAGAAAATCAACAATAAAGTTTTTTGTTTACATTGGATTACATGTAATTTTTCATGTCAATTGTGCAAGTAACATTAAATATAAATTTTTTAGGACATATTTCATAAAAAATACTATTAATTAAAGCATTTGAAACAATATTCTGTGCTTAACTCAATTTGAATTTTTTGGTCTTTGACACACCATTGCATAACAGGGTCCAAATAATGGGTATCGTTTATCAAATGAAAATGGAGAAAATTTTTCAAATGGATGGTTAATATAAGTAGTTTTGACTAGGTCGTAGCCCAGAACCGTTTTTGGTAGTACAGGACCAGAAGGTCGTTTGATTTAAGGAATTATGCAAACAACAAAAAATATTGAAAGAAGAAATATCTATAATAAAGGTTAGAGCATTACTTGTATTTCTTAGAGAGAGTGGAAATTGAGCAAATTAAATGATAGAAAACTAAATAGCAATCGAAGAGAGAAATATAGAAGACAATGATGAGCTATTTAATCTATTAACTCTTATTTGCAATCCATTTAATTAAAATAATAATATTTTATATTAAATAGAGGTCCTTCAATATTTAATATATTGAATATATATGTATATATACTGAATATAAATTTATATATATAATATTCGTGTAATATTTATGCAGGAAATTTAAAATTTCAATCACATTGTGTATATACTATTCTAATATTATATATCCATCTTAATTAAACACTAGTTTTTTTTATAAAGTAAAGAAAGGAATGATTTTGCAGGAATGTTTATTTGCGCTTGTAATTCTCCATCCATAAGTACGAAAGGAATATCTTCTGTTTCGGTATTTATTAAAACAACGGTTCTGAGTCCATCTGGCCTCTCAAGAGCAACGGCATTTATCGTAGAAGGTTCCACTCTGCAATCAATCACAGTGGAACCTTCTATTGCGAAACGACTGACATGAGCTAATGCATACCTGAAAAATAAAATATATTTATGCATTATAAACTAAAGGCTATTATTATACCGGGCTAGTCAGGGACTAAAATAACACCCTCGCAATGGGGGGGGGGGGGGGGGGACGCAGAGACCCGGGGGCATAAAAAATATATAAAAGAATCTTAATAAAACTGTTACATAAATATTCAACGGGATAGATACAAAATATAATAGTGTCAGCCGTCAGCGTCCGCCATAGGGGGGGATTTGCCCATTAATATTAATGAATCAATAAAATTTTGTATATAATTTGAATAAAAAAAAATTGATTTGTTAAATATTTTTTAAAATAATAAAATGTATTTAAATTTTAATTTTTTGGAATTCTATAACAAATTGTTTTTTTATATATATTTTTTTTTTGGGAGGGGGTGCAATCAATGTAGTTACGCCCCTGGAGCTAGTGTATATATATATAATTTGTTTTCAAATAAATAAATAAAAGAAATGAAAGGACAGGTCTATGAAGCAACCATCACATCAACTTTCGGTTTTAAACGGTGTATTATAGAAAATCTTAAAAGAAGTAGAGGGAACAAAAAAATTGCAGGTTGAGAAAAGTTTTAAAGGTATTAGTGGAGACAGACAACCCTGCCTCTTTCAAGACCTTCTCCTATCACTTTTTTAGTATATATATCTTAGGGACCTTAAGATAGTAGTTGTATCATGTTTAGGGCCTATATATATATAATTTATATATACATTTTTTTTAATTAAAGAAAAAATAAGTTTTTGTCCATTCTAAGTAACTTCTAAAATCCGAGAATAATACAATACTAATGAGTAGTTTAAACTATTTATCGAAAATTAGAACCAATTTGTCCAATTTTATGATATCAAGAAAGTAAGAAAATAAGGAAAAAGTGTTGGCACACTTTTATCTTTTCTTCTAAAAAAATATTTTTCTTAAAAAATTACTTACCACATGGGCTGTTTGTAATATTCATCGGCAGTTGAATTAACGATAAGAGCTGCATCAATATAGTTTTCTGCCCAAGTTGGACCACCTTGAAGATTTAATGCTAAATTCCAATCGACCCAAGCCATGATCCAATGGTTCAAATCAGTGATGATATCTGTGAGATATGCTTCGCCGCGATCCCAGGCTCCCAAAACTACTTTATCTTCGATCCAAGGTTTATCTCCTGTTGAATAACATAAGACTGCATTAATATTTAAACAAATCGATGAAATATTTTTAATGTTCTCTATTTCAAAAAAAAGCAAATAGCATAAGTAAGTGGGAGATGATTGTTTTGAGTGGGGTTTTTTGCTGCCTATTATTAAACTCGAACTAGGTAGAATACAATCAACTTTAGCGACCGAGATGCTCGCATTACATCAAAGTACACCATCCCAGAAAAAACATTGTCTCTCTGTAGCCAATATATATATATATATATATATATATATTAATACAAGTGGTAAGCTCGCCTTCGGCAGGGCTACACCCCCTGGACCCCTTTGCTCGCCTTAGGGGAGCAAATGCATCAATTTTAATCTTGTTCATGGGTTGGAAATTTTGCTGCTTTTGGCGAGTACACAAACGACAAAACGATTTTCCCAAGAAAAACGTTTTCTCAATGCCAACGCACACCGATTAGGCAAAATGTTTTGCCATTCAGCAAAATGTTTTGCCCTTGAACAAAATGATTTGCCATTGAGCGTTTTGCTTAATCGGTGTGCGTTGGTATTTAACAAAATGTTCGGCCATTGAACAAAAACGCTTAATGACAAAACATTTGGCTCAATGCTAACGCACACCGATTGAGCAAAACGCTCAATGGCAAATTATTTTGTTCAATGATGTCGAATCATGCTCAATTGTGTTTTGTCTCCTCGGTGTGCGTTGCCCCATAGAAAAGCATTGAAAAAACAGTTTTAGGCACGATTAGTCAAAAACGTTTTGTCCAAGAGCTTTTTTGCTCAATTGATGTACGTTCAGCCTAACTCCACTTCCGTTTTCTCTGGCCAATCAGTGCACTGACAGGCATATACACACTATACACAGGAAGTCAGTGGCTAGCGCTTTATATATAATAATATATATGGTAATGAAATGATGAAAAGAGAGTAAATAAATTTTTCTAGTAAGGCTATATCTTACTTTAAAATGTATCTAATTTTAAAGGTTATTTATATAGAATGTGTTTATTAAATTTTTTGTAGTTTGTATTATTATTATTATGTGAGTTTTTTTTTATAGATCATATTTTTTACTCAGTTCACTTGAGTCGGAGATAGTGCACAGTAGGCCTACTTGAAAACGACTGCAGAATAAGCAGTCGAAACGTTGTACAGTATTTATATTTTTTAATAAATAATTAATAACAAAATGTTTTTATGAGATCTGATAAAATGTTGTTACCATAAGAAGCTTCAGTGGCAAGAAGCATTTTATCCGGATATATAGAATGAGTTTCATCAAGAAGTGTAGCTGGGTAGTCGGTATCCCAATACCAATGGACTGCAATACCATCGACAAATTGATCTGCACCACCTCCCAGTGAAAGTTCAAACCACCAGGGTAGGAAAAAACGCTGATCATCCAGAGTTAATATCTAAAACACGAGAAAAATTATAAATTTCGAGGAAAAATTATTTTAAGCCAAGATTTATACACGACTACTTCATAGTAAAAAAAAAATTTCAAAAAATTTGCGAAATAAGACTTCAAAGAGCTCGAGGAGGGAGGGTGAAGATTGAATGATTTGGTTAGAAAGAGGGATGTTTGGAAGAGAGAGGTTGTTTTGAGTTCATAAGCTCCCCTTTTGTCATTAGAATATAATAATAACATTGAGCTTAAAGAACTTAAAAATTTAAAGTAAAAGTTACCTTAGTATTATTGAATTTTGAGGATCGTATAGTAGGACCGAAATTTTGGGACACCCATTTAGCTTGATCTGCTGCCTGCCAGCCTAAAGAATTAAATCTGAAAAGAATGCAAAGTAGATGATTAATACATAAACTTAAGAGAAATGCTTTATTAATAAATTAATTTTAATAAATATTAACTAGTTAGAGCTTTGTTTGAAAAGAGATATATGCTCAGATAGACTGTAAATAAGCCTGTCAATATATCGTTTAAGATAACAAATTTGCGAGAAAAGTTCGTGTTTGATTGGGCAAAAATTGCGCCCCCTGGAGTCGAACCAGGACCTCCACGCTTTTGCGGCGGGCGGACTACCTTTATCCTAAGTCGCCGGCCCAGTGGCGTAGCAAAGGGGGGGGCAAGGGGAGTCATCATGCCCCGGGCGCTACTCACAAAGGGGCGCCAAATGGTCCGAAAAACAAAAAATTGCTGGATAATTTTGTCTCAAATTTAAAGCCAAGCTTGAGCCTATGATTTTATTTATTTTACTTTATTTATTTATTAATTTGCGATTATATTTTACATATAATACTATATTGTTTTCGAATGGGGAGGGGGGCGCTAAAAAGGTATTGTGCCCCGGGCGTGAGTTAAGCTCGCTGCGCCACTGCGTCGGCCGAATTTTAATATTTTAGTATTCTTGCAAGAGGTAAAGTTAGTGACAAATGTCAACATTTATAATCTCAAAAGACAAGTAGAGTGGTTGTATTTATGTGAGTGAGTTTCACGAAGGGAAAAACACATTAATACAACCTTAGTTCAAAATGTTTCACTTGAAACCCACACCGCAATCCTTAAATTTAACAAGTAGAGTGGGTTGGGATCTCAGGCAGTCCGATGAATATTTATTTAAATGAAGTGAATATATATATAAATAATTATGCCTGAATCACATGTATTATTAATAATCGTTTAAAGTACATATATTGAAAAAAAACAACCCTTTTTTCCACATTAAAAAAGAACCTTTTTAGTAGTAAATCAGTAGTAAAGGTTTCGACAATAGATTAAAAAAAACTCAAGAAAAAATATATTGAAATATAAGGGACGAATTGTTTCATTCTCCATTCTACAAAATCTCTCTTCCTCGCCTCCTATGTTAATATATATTATAGAGAGAAAGTATTGCGATGTGAAATTCGATGTCGATATTTTGATGGACATACATGTTTTGAGCTCCCCTGAGTCCAAATTAGGATTGAGGTGTGTGCCTTCGAGCGCTTAAGCACCTCGGGTAAATAAACGGGGATCCCGATAGGAATAAATAAATAAATTTTTAATAAGATCTTACTTATTGACAGGAACAAGTCCATTGCTGGGTTCATTTCCTGTAGAAATAGCCCATATAGACACACCTTGAGATTCATAGGCTTCTAAAAATTTAAGATGATAATCTGCCCATGGTTGATAATATTCTTCAAGCAATTTACTGAGTCCTGACCAATCATTATTTGATTTCATCCAGATTGGAGGACTCCAAGCAGCAGACAGTAACTAAAATTTGAAAAAAAAAATGATGAATGGGATGTTAACTTAATAAATTCTTGAATAAATATTTATTTTACTTTAAGAGGGGTTCCATGTAGGCGATTAGCTTCTTTGATTATAGGAATTTTATAATCATAATCCTCATTTGTTAAATTAAAAATGGGTTCATTAGAAGTTTCGTCTCCATCTTGATAGCTGAAACAAATAAAAAATAAATAATAGTGTGGGAAATTAAAAGATGTTTTTGTTTCCAGGTTTAATCTTATAAATCATATAAATTATAAATTAGTCGGATCTAGAATGAAAGCAGGGGTCCTTAGTTTGAGCATAAAGATTCAACTTTTTACAAATGTATAAGATATTTTACAAATGTATGAATATCAGCCAATCATGTGTATCTAACCGTTTAAGTAGTTTTAGCTAAAGATCACACCGGTTCAGTATTAAAAAGTTAAGACACATCATATCTCTCATCTCTCCCTTATACCCTTATTTCAAGGTTTTAAATTTCGTACTTACGAATAAGGCCTAGTACTAAAATCAGATCCTCCGATGGGAATTCTTCCCATATTATAATTTAATCCATCAGATGTAAAATAATCACGAAGTAAAAAATTTTGAGTATTTTTTGATAATGATAATAAATTTATCCCTGCAGAATCAGTGAATGCGCCTCCATATCCAATTATGTTTTGTCTAAAAAGAAAATAAAAAAAAGTTTAATAATAAATTTTGTATCATAAATTAATTTTAATATACTTTTTTATTGTATCATCAATAATCACTTGAATTTCTTCAGCTTTGGCCAGTGTGTTTTCAATTAATACTTCTGACCTTTCCAGACGTTTACCATCCTGAAAAAAGGTATCTCTTTAAATGGCATGTCTTGCTATCGAATTGGTGCATTGGTTACAAATTTCCAAACAAGCCTCAAATCTCCATATATTTTTTATCATTATAAATCACATTGTGGCACTAAAGGCAGATAGGTTGACAGAAATATTTACCCAATAAAGTGATGTAATGTGAAAATGAGAAAAACAGCTGGATTTATTTCTCTGAATCTCTATCTCATCTCCACAGCATCAACCACTATCAGTTTTAAATAAGTGTTTAAAGGATTTCCAATATTAGGCCTGCTTTGTTTTAGATGTAAATTTTATATTCACCTGTGACGAAATAAATATGGACACTTTTCCTTCCTCAGGTGCATCTATACTGGGAAGAGGGTCACATCTTTCCGCATTACAAACACAAACCATCCGGTCATTATCGATCCATTTTTGTTGACATGTTTCGGCATCTAAAAAAATAAATAAATATTTAGTGAGAAAAAGAATTTTTGCGAGATTAGAAAAAGTAGGATTAAGCTCCTAGTATATTCAATAGATTTTTCTTAATAGTTTTCATAAACTAGAAATATATATTAATAGAATGCAAATTATATCTCAGATATTTATTAAATCTGCTCCTTAAGACTAATTCCTTGGGTTAATTAGAAGTTTCAATGGTACACAAGCGTGTACCGGTACCACTGAAACTTTTCACGGTTCTGTGTGTTCAGTACTGAACACCGCAATAACTCGATTTTTAAAAAATCCTATAATTATGGGGAATGACTTTCTTGATTTATTGTTTAAAAAATAAACGTTGATAATATAGGATTGACGTAATCTTAATTATTTAACATATTTCTATAAAAAAGCCAAAATACTAAGATAATGAAAAACTATCTTACTTCTGTTGAAGATAGTGAACCAGAGAATGCAATTGACAAACAATATTATCAATAATCATTAATTACACATTAAAGTAAAAAAATTCTTTTTATAAATAAAATGACTTTTAAGTTTTTTTTGGTTAAAAATGATACAAGCTTAATTTTTTTGAAAATGCAAAGAATAATTCATATCAAAGAATAATTTAAAAAAGACCGCGTAAGTTTAAAATAATTATTTTCACCGCTATATTTGTTAATATATATAGAGAGAAAGTATTGGATTCATGTCAAAAATTCGATGTCGAGATTTTGATGGATATACACGTTTTGAGGTCCCCTGAATCCAAAAAAGTGGTTTTCGCGACATGGTCTGTCTGTGTGTGTGTGTGTGTCTGGGTTCAATTTTAAGCATGAAGGAATAGAATTATTACGCTGAAATTTTATATTTAACTTAGACAACTCTCTGGAACGTGAAAATAAGCTTTTAAACAAAATAGGCCAAAGAGTATTAGTAATTTACTGATGTACTTTTTCAGTTTTTTTTTTCGATTTTCTCAAAATTTGCTCCAAAGATTTTGATTAAAATTCAAATTTTCAAAATTCAATTTTTTAAAAGCTCTTTAAAATGTATATTCTCATTTTGCCATTGAAATCTTTTGAAGCACAGTTCTTTACTCTTGTACTTCATAGGAAAGATGAAAATGGTTGCCATGATAACAAAATATAAATATTCACATGTTTATAAATTTTATATCTTGAATTCTAATGTACCGTACTTTCGGAAACTAAATATATGTCGACCCAAAAAAATCTGGTGTGCAAGTACAGATCACAACTTTCTCTTACTGAAAGATAAGGTAGTTGCGACCAGTCACACCAGATTTTTTTTTTTGGATTCTTCTTTTTGGCATTCAGGAATTCTTTTAGAGCAGCGGCTCCCAACCTTTTTTGATGTGCGGCCCACTTTTTCCGTAAAAAAAAAAAACGCTGAGGCTCAGTGTATATATTTTTATAGTCTGTATATATATATATAATTTTTATCTTTCCTTAGACGTCCGCGGCCCAGTTCCAATCACCCCGCGGCCTACAAGTGGCCCGCTGCCAACGGCTTGGGAACCGCTGTTTTAGAGTATTAATGATTTTATGGTAAATAATTTAAAATAAATGCAAAGATTTGTTTAAAATGAAAAGACTATAAAGTCATGTCTAGGGACTTTTTCTCTCTGCTGGGGGGAGGTTTACCCCCAATCCACCCCTCTTGATTGGACAAGAGTTTTTAAGAAATAAATATAGCCTTCCCTGGATCTTTGAGTTTTTGCCTCAATAACCCGACCATCTGTTTTTATAAAAACTATTTTATAATATTTTGGTCTAGTACAGTGGTTCCCAACCTTTTTTGATGTGCGGCCCACTTTTTCCGTAAAAAAAAACTCTGAGGCCCAGTGTATAGGGTATATATAATTTTATATAAATATATATAATTTTTATCTTTTCTTAGAAGTCCGCGGCCCAGTTCCAATCAGCTCGCGGCCCACAGTGGTTGGGAACCGCTGGTCTAGTATATTATTTGTATATATAAAATTTATAGATGAATTGTTGAATTTGATGGCTGTAGATATTCAATTAGAAGAGGACGGGAGCGTTCCCCGGACGCAGCAGTCAAGTAAAAATAAAAAACGTTATATTCTGTCCCCGACGTTTCGAGCGCTAGTCGCACTTATCTTCAGGGCAAGCAGAATTGTCAAAAATAAGTACAGGTGGTGTGGTACAGTATATAAATATCATGCATAAACATGTCTGTACAATTTTGCATCGTTACAAAAAGTGCAATAAACAAGAACCATTCAACAAATTAACTATGCGACTGGAACTATATTGGAATAGCAAGTGATGAAACATCGGCGACAGAATATAACGTTTTTATTTTTACTTGGCTGCTGCGTTCCGGGAAGGCTCCCGTCTTCTCTTAATAAAATTTATATTATATTAATAAAAATACAGCTAAATATATACTTAAAAAGAGAAAGCCAAAAGTAATCAAGCATATGAGCAACAGCCTCTTCATTTTCTTACATAACACAAATTTAATGAAAGAATGTTTACTTGTAAAGACAGGGCAGACCTGACTCGAATTTATAAAGATGGTTATGAGATAATAATCTAGTATATTTATTTGAAACAATAGAATTTTAGAAAAAAATAAACCACTTGAACGTTCGAAGTACTCAATCGTATTATGATTAAACAAATAAAAAAAAACATGTCTAATTTATTATCTATTATCAATGATTTTTAACAAAATGTTTATAACATTTTTCAGGCATATCTGTCCACATGAGAACCAAGGGCTGTACAAGGGTGGGGAGAAAAAGAGTAATTACCCCCCCCCTCAGATTTGAGAAAAATCTTTTTCTTGGTTAATTCAATACAATTCAATGGTTCAATACAAATACTTCATTGACCATTTGCATGGCGGCACAAGTAAGAACTTTATAGCTAAATATTTTTCGAGATCTATATATTTGAATAAGATAATAGTATTCAAAATACCTCGATTCGGACTTAACTAGTCATAGATATATGTTTGGCCTCACCAATAAAAAACACTCACATGTCTTGTTAAATAAGAACTTTATGTTAATTTTTTTTTTTTTTTTATTTAATTAAGGTCTTTTTCGGCATCGAAGGCCATTTAGATCCAGTCCCTATTTATTTAAATTTTTTAAATAAATTTTGTCACCTGGGAGGGGATGCGAACTCGCGACTCTTGGCATAAAAGACCACCATGCTTTTTTTTTTTAAATAATCAAATATTTATTGAAAATGAGTCTTCATTGTATGGGATATCTGTTTTTTTATTTAAATTAAAATGAACTAGTTTTGATAATAATGAATTGATAAAAAGGGATGATAAGCTCCTATTTAGTTATTTCAAATAAGAAAGAATTTATCTGGTAATAAAAATCAGATAAATATAATTTACATAACAAAAGGAGAGATAAAATTTTAAGATTATACAATACTGGCCGTTACGCCCTCCGCGCCCCCCACCCCTGGATATATCTCATCTGTTAATAAAAGCAGATAAATATAATGGATCACTCACATTTCGAAAAGAGAGATCAAATTTTAAGAGATTATACAATACTAGCTCCGCCTCTCCTTCGCCCTCCCCCCTCCCCCTGGACCACCTTAATATCTGGTCGGCCTGAGTCGCTTTCAAGCCTTAATCATCACGTTTTACTATTTTTTTTTTTAACTATATTCCTTCTGGCAGCATGTGACCACTGGTCTTCGGACCTTATGCACCCATTCCAAAAAAAGCAAGAACATTGGAACTTTAAGACCAAAGGATTTTTGAAAGTTTTAAAATTCTTTTTACCTTCAAGTTTTATTTGCTGCTATTTTGATTTGATCCAAAAATTTAGATTGTTTAAAATTTTCGAAATTTTGTTATCAAATGTATCTTCATATTTTGAGGGTTTCTGAATCCAAAATTTATCTTCATTTGTCGTGTTTCATTATGTCTATGAACAATATAAAAAAAAAATGAATAAATCAATTAGGTTGTTTTCTAATAGAGTAAACATCTATATATGTATGTGACCGTCCACATGAAAAGGTACCAAATCTTCACCGGGGTCAAAATTGAGTTTTTATGCTTTCTGTACAAAACACATCCTGCTGAGCAAGGCAGATTTTTATAAAAAATTTTTATCATTTTTTGTTTGGAAGATATAAATTTTTAAAATTTTGGTTATGAAAAACCTAGTTTTGAGAAAAAATAAGTTTAAAGTCTTGTTTTTTCAAATTTTTTATATAAAATACATTGATTCTGATGAAATGAATATTTCATCATATAAGATGAAGAATTAAAGAATCGGAATCAGTAGTAAAATTTAAAAAAAAATCGATTTTTTTGGACTTTTTTTAATCGGCTTTCCTAAAAATTTAACCCAGTGAAGATTTGGTATATTTTCATGTGGATGGTCACATATATTTAAAGGTAGATGAAGTATTATGAATTAAGATGGTATTTCAGATCATCTACTTTGTTTACATAAGAAAGAAGGGGAGAAGGACTCAGAAGCGAAAGAAATTTAAAAAAAGGTAGATCTGGATCAAGGGGTTGAGAGTTACATCGTTGATCCTAGCGAGTGGGAACAGAGTACAAGATGGAGGAAAAATTATATATGTTCATTCACACAATCAATATCATTCAATTATAATAAAGTAAATATATTTTTCAACTAAATAAATACATTAAAAATTTTATTTATATATATATAAATGTTTTTATATAAAATATAAAAGAAAAATATTAAAGTTTCTTTTTAAATATTCATTCTTATGTAAATATATAAATATATATATATATATATCTTGATATATACAACATTCATTTATGGACGGACACAATATTACTAATTTTAATAAGTCTAAACAATTCCTAAGTAAAGGTAAATGCTACGTTTAAAAAAATATAATGATAACAAAAATAAATAAATAGTAAAAAAAAAATAAAATCCTTTATTCTTTCCGGTACAGTGTGGGTCAATATTAAGTCCCACCCATTCGTTTTCTACTTGTGATTATTTCATTGTTTTTATAAAATCTTGATTGAAAATTTTTTAGATTTGAACCATAAAAGTTTTCATTAAAAAATATATAATATTTTTTTTAAAAACAATGAAATAATCACAAGTAGAAAAGGCATGGGTGGGACTTAATATTGACCCTCACTGTACATAATGTTGCAATGGATAAAAATGTATCATTAAATTTTTAAAAGATGTTTATAAATTGAATTAATGTGATTTTAAATAAAAATAATCTCTACCTATGAAAATTTAAAAAAATATTTTTTTTTGCCAAAATTGGTGGCATTATTTTCTAAGTTTAATCTTAAAATTATGTGGTCAAATATATATAATCTTATATATATATTGGTATATCACAATGTGTTGATATTATTGTTCTTTTTGCATTTTCAAAAATTAAACTATAAATAAATGAATATAATGAATAATAGATTATATAAAACTAAAATTTTAATGTATGTTATTTTAAGTTGAATGCAAATGTTTATGAGCTTTCGAGATTTTTCTTTTATATTTGAAAAATGAACACAAAATTATCGTTTCAACTTGGCAGTCTATTTTATTATATAACAGCATTTCTCGAAATATGTATAACTGGAATTTTCCAGACTTTATGAAATAAGGTTTTTGATTCTTTCGATTCTGAATATGTTGTATAATTTGTAAATAAAACGATTCTTTTTTTTTAATATATTTGGATTTTGTGCGCCCATGAACAACAGAAATGTTGTTATAAAATTATTGGAATGTTTTCGATTTATTTGCCATTACAGAAAATTCAAGTTATCGCTGATTATCCTCATATCATACTTATATATAAAAGGCTAAGAGGGTGTCCGATGTGTGAAACAACCAATCAGGCCTCAGGGATAGCGCCATGGTAACAAAATATAAATATTTACCCATGTTTACGATTTTTTTTATTTATTTACATTTTGAATTCTAAAATATCGGCGTAAATTTTTTGTCTGTGTACCGGGAGAGTCCCGGAAAGGATATGATTCACAAAAAATCTTAAGTTCATGAATAATTAACCGCTAAAATAATCTCTACATATAAAAATGAAAAGGGAAAATGTATGTACCGGTATGTATATAAGTAGGCGAGCAAGGGGGTCCAGGGGGCGCAGCCCCCCTGGCTAGACGGAAAGCCCCGCCGAAGGCAGGGCTTTGCGTCTAGTAATACTATATATATATAGACCCTATATATATATTATATTACTAAGTTTAATAAAATGAATTTGAGGATAATAAGCATTACTTAATTATTAATTCATTGAACATTGTGAGTTATTGAGTGCACATTTTAGGTATCCCTTTCCCTTAATAGAGAGTATAAAAAATGGAACAATTTATTTCTCCGAACAAAACTTGGAGAAAAATATTGCCAAATTGCTTTACAAAAGTGCCTGGTGTAATCTTAAAAATAAAGAGATCAATTTTTTAATATAACTTTGTGTCTTTAGGATTTTATAATTAAAATATAAATCATAAGAAACTTATAATCGATAAAGATATGTGGCTGTAGGCTCATAGACAAGACAAAAATGATGAAAAGATGCACTAGCGATGATCATGATAAGACAAATTTGTTCGCGTTTTCAAGATCGATTCGTCACCGGTTGGGTAATAAGAATAAGTCAATTAATATGACTGGACGGAATTTTTCCGGTTGAAGAAAAAAAATATATACAAGCATAAAAGTTAATGTGATATCTAATTAAAAACAGGTTAAACAGACAAATGGGAATCCAAAATAAATGAAGTGAAAAAAAGAAAGCATGAGAAGAATTGGGCAAACATTCATTTGATAAAGTAGCCTATATGTTTAATCATAAAATAAATATTAAGTATAAAGAATGGTTTGAATAAAGATAAGGAAATGGAAATAAAAATTTTGCTAAAATTAACGCTTTTAATTACTTGATAACTAAATAATTTCCTAATAAAAATGAAAATTTTGATTGTAAGTCTGAATGGGGAAAATCATATCCAGTTAAAAAAAATAAGAAGGTTGTTAGTTCTTAATAATAATTATTTAGTTGACAGGAATCATTACTAAAACAAGAGCCTGGAAAATGAGGCACTGCCTCAGGACAAACAATGTGAAAGATTCCAAAATGAAAATACTGAACTAATGAAAGTATATATTATATATATATAAATAGAGGAAAAAATCTGACCTCTTATCATAGGTGAAAAACTTTTACTTTAATAATCCTAATATAAGAAATCTTTGTAGATATAAGATTGAGTGGCTGTAGATATAGTTGATACAGGACCAAGGGAGTTGGCAGACAATAAGTGAGCCTCTATATTAAATAAAAACTCTCAAGTGTTGAGACGATGGCATTAGCAGAATAAAGCCGAAACGTCTCAACACTTGAGAGTTTTTATTTAATATAGAGGCTCACTTATTGGCTGCCAACTCGCTGGTCCTGTATCAATAAGAAATCTTTCTTTATACAGGGTGACTACAGAGAAATGATTTGAAATTTCCCTAATAATTCCAGGTTTTCCAGAGAAATTTTTCTATTTTTCCATGATTTAAAATTTATATTCGTGTAGTTAAGATGTTTGATTAAAGTTGTTGTTTTTGATCTTTTTCTCAACAAATTGAAGTGCCAAAAAATTTACTTGTATCTTTTAAGCATAAACAAATTTATTTTTTCAATCATTGATTGAATAAAGAACCTTCTTTTTACTTTATAATAATGAGTCCAAAAAATATCGATGATGAGACGAGTAACTTTTTAATTTTCTTACTAAAACTTTCTTGATACAAGCATATATATTGAAAATTCTTAAGGATCATGGGCGTCCGCAGGATTTTTGCAGGGGGGGGGGGGGGCAAGTCACTTTCAGATAAGTTAAAAAAACGTACTTTGATATTAATGATGTTATACATCTCTTAGTATTTTTTTTTTTTTTTTTTTTAAACATTCACACTTTTTTCTCATTCACACTCACACTCACACACACATTCACACTGTCTTTTCGGCAACTCAGGCCATTTAAGACTTTAGACGATAACCGTTATTTATGAATTTATATATATTAGGGTCCAGGCATTTTTATTTAAGCCATCTGATATCCAGATGGCTTAAATAAAATCATCGGACTGCCTGGGGTCCGAACCCGCGACGTTTGGTATATGAGGTTAGCACGCTAACCTCTACACCACGCCCCGTGGGCTCTTAGTATTTAAAGCTTTCTCACCGCGGCAAGATTGATGTATACTGAGAAAGGTTTTTTTGTATTTTTTTTTGTTTTTATACATTTTTTTGTATCATTTTAATTTTCCAGGGGGGGGGGGGCAAGTGCCTGGTTGCCCCCCCTCCTGCGGACGCCCATGTTAAGGATATAATATAT